>JAOTRH010461108.1:0-28538 GCA_034768845.1 Heliamphora exappendiculata | reverse complement strand
TGTGAGAAATTAAGAGGTTTTCTGAAAAGTTATTTTTAATTATCCATAGCTAGCAAAGAACCCAATTCTCCCCCCCCCTCTTGGGTTGCCTATTTTCTAACATGCTGGATGCCCCCTTCCTCGAGCTGGTGATCTTCAGGATACTGCCGCCAGCCGACATGCTTTTGCTGGGGCGGAGATCGTGGAGATCCCCAATGATGGTCGCGAGGGGGAGCAAGGAGGAGCTGAGCCATAGGTGGTAGACGAAGGTCAGGCATGATTGAGTAGGCAGCCTTTGTCTTTTCTTTATCCATTTACATTTCTTTCTCTTTTCTTGGAGTGCTGCTATTTTCATCTTGTAAAGCCATGCTCCCCACAATGTACTTTTTTATTAAATGAATGAAGCCCTTGCTTTTAAATGAGATTCGCTCCATCTTCGTTCATTTACTTTTACTGAGATCTACTTGTTGGTTTTTCAACTCCTAGAAGAACATTCTATCCTCAGGCCGAACTGTCCTCTCCACTGGGGGTTGTTGGAAACCCTTAGAGTTATTTCAACTCTTGAAAGGATGTTCTATCCTCAGGCCGATCTGGCCTTCTCTGCTTGGGTTGTTAGAAATCCTAGGAGTTATTCCAACTCCTGAGAGGATGTTCTATTCTCAGGCCGAACTGGCCTTCTCCGCTTGGGGTTGTTGGAAACCCTGGGAGTTATTCCAACTCCTAAAATGATGTTCTATCCTCAGGCCGAACTGGCCTTCTTCAGCTTGGGGTTGTTAGAAACCCTGGGAGTTATTTCAACTCATGAGAGGATGTTCTATCCCTCAGGCCGAACTGGCTTTCTCTCAGCTTGGGATTGTTAGAAACCCTGGGAGTTATTTCAACTCATGAGAGGATCTTCTATCCTCAGGCTGAACTGGCCTTCTCTCAGATTGGGATTATTAGAAACCTCGAGAGTTATTCCAACTGGCCTTCTCCACTATTGATGCGTCGATTGCAAAAAAGAACTTTTCATTTACCTCTTGCATGTTACATGCTACAACACTTGTAAACGCAAAAATGAGATTGACAATTTAATGATAAAAAACCCTCAGATTGGCCGAATTCCATGGCCGAGGTACCTCATTCCCCTATGCATCTTCCAGGTAATAGGCTCCCTTGCCTACAACCGCTCTCACCCTGTACGGTCCTTCCCAGCTCGGTCCCAGCTTTCCATCCCCTGGCACTTTAGTGTTTCCCATTACTTTTCTCAACACGAGGTCTCCGGGGATGAACTCTCTCGGCCTTACCCTTTGGTTATAGTCCCGACTCATCTCCTGTTGATAGGACCTAATCCTTAGAAGCGCTGTCTCTCTCCTTTCTTCCACTAGAACCAACTCCTTGGCGAATTGTTCATCATTTTGCTCAAGGTGAAAATCATCAGTCCTCATTGTAGGGAGGCCGATCTATAGGGGAATCACTGCCTCGGTACCATAAGTCATTGAATATGGAGTTTCCCCACTTGATCTTCGCGGCGTTGTTCTGTAAGCCCACAGCACGTGGGGGAGTTCCTCCACCCACCTTCCTTTTGCCTTATCCAATCTTCTCTTGAGCCTGGCAAGGATTGTTTTGTTCGAAGCCTCCGCTTGTCCATTACATTGAGGATATGCTGGAGTAGAGTTATGGAACTTTATTTTTAGTTCGGAACAGAAGTGCCGAAATAATTTCCCATCGAATTGCGTCTCATTGTCCGAAATGAGGGTGTGGGGTCTGCCGAACCTAGTGATGATACTTTTCCAGATGAACCTTTTCATGTATGTATCCCTTATGTTTGCAAGTGGTTTGGCCTCTATCCATTTGGTAAAGTAGTAAGTTGCCACCACCATGAACTTTTTATTCCCGACTGCCTGTGGGAACGGGCCAATTATATCCAACCCCCATTGTGCGAACGGCCAGGGGCTGACTAACGGGTTTAACTTCCCTGCGGCTGATGAATCCAAGGGGAAGAGGGTTAACATTTTTCACACTTTTTTCACGTATTGTTGGGCATTCTTTTGCATGTAGGGCCACCAATATTCTTGTGATAGTGCTTTGTGAGCAAGTGGCCGTCCCCCTGTATGGCTTTCACTGATCCCATCGTGGATTTCATAGAGTAGGTTATCCACCAGGGTGGGATGCACACACAAAAGATATGGTCCCGTGTAGGAGCGGCAGTCTAACTTGTTAGTTTCAAAGAGCAAAAAATGAACCGACTGTAGCCTCACCTTGTGTGCCTCCCTCTTTTCGGTTGGTAGTACACCATCCTTTATAAATGAAGCAATGGATCCATCCATGACAGTGACTGTATCGTCGGGAGGACCTCGTGTTCGTATGAATCACATATGCTCAAATTTGGAAGGAATTGCACTATCACCGTCCTTTCTCCACTTCCTATCGTAGCCGAAGCAAGATTGGCTAAACTGTTGGCATGACCATTACTGGCTCGGCTTATTCGTTGTATCTTGATTGTTGCAAAATGTCCCACAACTTCCCTCGCCTTTTTGGAGGTATTTGGCCATTCTTTCATCCTTCGCTTCGTATTCACCATTCAATTGGTTAACCACGAGTTGAGAATCGCTGAAGATTTTCAATGCAGTGACTCCTAGTTTCGTCGCTGTTCCCAGCCCTGCTATCAATGCCTCATACTCGGCTTCATTGTTCGTGGCGGAGAAACCGAGTTATAATGCTTGCTCAATTACTAGGCCGTCCAGAGACGCAAGGACCATCCCTACTCCTGAACCTCGGCTGTTTGAGGCCACAGCCCCATCTACATGCAGACTCCATAGCCCCTCTAAGTTGGGAGATTCGAACAGTTCGGCCATCCCCTGCCCTTCGGCCTCCTTTCTCGCAAATTTGGCGACAAAGTCGGCCAGTACTTGGGCTTTAATTACGGTTCTTGGTTGGAAGGTGACGTCATGCTCTCCTAATTCCACGGCCCACTTGGTCATTCTTCCAGTCAGGTCGGCCTTCGAGAATATGACCTTTAACGGATATTTGGTGAGGACAACGATGGCATGAGCTTAGAAGTAATGCTGTAGTTTTCACGATGCAATCACAAGTGCGTAAGCAAGCTTTTTCAACGGTAGGTACCTTGTCTCTGACCCCGAAAGCATATGGCCGACATAATACACTGGCATCTGCTGGTTTCCCTATTCCCTAACGAGTACTGCACTAACGGCATGCGAGGATACCGCCAGATAGAGATATAACACCTCTCCTTCTTTGGGCGTAGAAAGCAGGGGCGGGGAGGATAGGTACGTTTTTAAATCCGTCAGCACCTGATCGCACTCCTCGCTCCAACAGAACTTCTCTCCCTTCTTTAGTGTAAAAAAAAAACGATCTACATTTGTCCGGAGCTCTGTTGATAAACCTGTTTAATGCTGCAGTCATTCCTGTCAATTTTTGCACTTCCTTTGTGGTGCTCGGCCGTTGGACTTCGAGGATGGCTCTAATATGATTTGGGCCGGCTTCAATCCCTCGGTTGGTGACTAAGAATCGAGGAATTTTCCTGAACCGACCCCAAATGCGCACTTAGCCGCGTTCAGGCGTAGGCGATGGACCTTTAAGATGTCAAAGACATTTTGGAAGTTGGCCAGATGATCCTTCTTTACCTTCGACTTCACTACCATGTCGTCTATATAGGTCTCCATCGTTGTTCCTAAGATCTCGCCGAACATCTTTGTAATCATTCTCTGAAAGGTTGCTCCAGCATTTTTGAGGCCGAATGGCATGACCTCGTAACAGTACGTATCTCGGGGGGTGATAAACACAGTCTTTTCTTGATCGTGCAAATTCAAAGCAATTTGATGATATCCCCGGTATGCATCCAAAAAACTCATGCGCTGATGCCCTGCCGTCGCACATACGAGTTGATCAATCTTGGGGAGGGGGAAACTGTCCTTCGGATAGGCCCTATTTAGGTTGGTAATGTCCACACACACCCTCCACTTTCCACACCTCTTCTCGGCTACCACCGTATTGGACAGCCACTCTGGATACTGAATCTCCTTGATTGCTCCTGCATCCAACAATCTCCCGACCTCCTCGACCACCGCCTTAGTATGATGCGGTGTCGAGCGCCGTCCCTTTTACTTTACTGGCTTGGATGAAGGATTAACATTCAATGCGTGGGAGATGTAGGCAGGATCGATCCCTGGCATCTCGTATGGGTTCCACACGAATACTTCTGAGTTTCGTCGCAGCAACTGGAGCAATTCCTCTCTCTCTTGTTCGGCCATCATGGAGCCGACCAGGAAAAATCTTTCCCCTTTATCCTGATCGACTTTAATTGTCTCGAGCTCCTCTACGGCTTTATTTTGGGCTTCTACTCCAACGTCCTCTAGAGAAGGCGTATCGGTTATCTCGACGATTTTCACTTCGTCGATTCACTCTTCAGTTTTCAGGGTCGCCACGAAACAATGCTTGGAAACGGCATGGTCTCCATATACAGTCTCTATTCCTCCTTCAGTGGGAAATTTCAGCATCTGATGATACGTTGAGGGAATGGCTTTCAACTCATGCAACCACGTTCGACCTATAATGCCATTGTACGCTGACAGAGCATCCACCACTAAGAAACTTGTCAGGATTTCGGTCGTCCCTGCTTTCACCTGCACAGTAACTCTTCCCAAGGGCCAAACCGGTTGTGGATTGAAGCAGACGAGCGGAGTGCGTGATGGGGTCAGATCCCTGTCGTGAAGACCGAGCTTCTGAAAAAGGTCGCAATACATTATTTTGACCGAACTTCCCTGGTCAACCAATACCCGTTTTACTTCAAAATTCAAAAGACTCAGGGATATCACCAAGGTATCATTGTGAGGGTGTTGGACCCGAGCCAAGTCTTCTGTGGAAAACGAGATGGTCCCTCTGGCCTCTGGCCTCGATCGTTTTCCTGTTATCACCTCTACTTTCATCACTTCGATCATATGCTTTAGCCTCCTCATTTGGACTCGCAAGGAATGCTTCGGCTCTGCCCCAGTTACTCCGTGAATTACATTAATGACGCCATGGCTTATCGTCCTATTCAGGGGTTCGGCCTTCGTTGTGGTGGGGGACCTTTGCCCTTCTACTTTCAAAAACTCTTTGAGATGCTCCTGTCGCATCAAGTCTTCCAAGTGCTTCTTGAAAGCTCGACAATCTTCGATCTTATTACTCTGTTCTCGGTGGTAGGAACACCTCCATCTGACACCCCTTTCTATCGCGGACTAGATGACTGAATCGGGCAACCTCTCAGGCCATCGAAAATAGGGCCAATCCTTGATCTGAGGCAAGATTTTGTGAATTGATTATTTGAAGATGGCATGTACAGCAACTCTGGGATCAGCTCCCAGCCTAATGGGTGTTTCAGGCAGTGCGATCCTAGGCCTTTTGTTTATTTGTGATGGGCTCGGTCTTCTTGTTCTCACCAGGCTACGTCTCTTCATCTTCTCCGGGCTCGGCTTTCTTTCTCTCATCTTTGCTTCGGTCTCCGTTCTCCCGACATCCTTTTCGACCCTTATATATTGCTCAACTCAGCTCATTAGAGCCGATATGTCCTGTGGTGGCTTCTTGGTAAGGGAAGCCCGTAATTTGCCTCATGGCTGGAGCCTGTGCTTGAACGAGGTGACCGCTAACTTCTCATTGCAATTCTCGATGTCATTATACACTTTCTAATATTTTCTCGTGTAATCTTGCAACGATTCCCTTTTTTCTCGCCGCAATGCCATTAGCGAATCTATTTCTTTCGGGATTTTGGTATTTGTAACAAATCTTGCTTCACACCCTTTATGAAAATCGTTCTAGCATGTTATAAACTGAGGTGGGAGACGGTCAAACCACCGCAGACCGGTTTCGCCCAAGTTGGATGGGAAAACCTTGTGCATGAGGGCGTCATTTTCGCTTCACAATCTCATCATCTGCCTGTAGTGGCTAATGTGGGTGTTCGGGTCAGAACGACCATCGTAAGATTTGAACCTCGGTATAGAGAAACTCAGAGGTGGATTAGCTCGATCTATTCGTTCGGAGAATGGCGTAGTAACTATTGCTTCCCATACCTCACTCGGTTCGGCCGTGGTTTAATATTCTGATCTTTCTTCCTTGCGCCGTAGATCTTTATCTTGTTTGGATTTCCTCGGTGTGTAGCTGCTTTCTTCTGTGCTTGATTCCGTTCCTCGCTTGGCAGGCCTAGTGAATTCTTTGAGGATATGCCCCAATTCCAGGTTACCCACCTCCCTTCCTTCTCTTGCAGACGCTCTTGGTTCCCCAGTCTGGGAACTTCCCAGTCGGGCCTGTTGGTCCTGACCTTGACTTTTCAAGGTTGAACGGAGCCTTAAGATCTTTTCCCCCATAGCTTAGAGTGCGGCTTTTTGGGCTAAATCGTGTTCAAGAGTTCTGGCTACTCCGTAGAGGGGGCTTTTTTCCTCTCTTCTTTGATCTCTACATTCTTCCGCAGTGCATGGTGTAGCATGCTCATCGAGTACAGTAGGCACCTTGGATGGTGTCGCCATGGACGGTGCTGCGATCTATTTTTTACTGAATTCCCACATGTGGCGCCAAATGTACGAGAGTGCCCCGTAAATTATATTTGTTTGATGGGTTGAACCCAGCTCAATCGCGTGCACCTGCTGGTTGTCTTGCAAAATCAATACACAAACGTGAGCTACTCGGTGACGTCTCACCGGATGCCACTCCGATGGTCAAGTTAAGAAGGATTTTTCAAGTTAAGTACTATTGATAGGAAAAATATGTATCACCTCTTTGGTTGGCTCTCATCCTCTTTTTATAGTGTGGGATTTTAGCCTACTTTCTTCAACCTCTTGATTGTTTCCCCAGCCACACGTCCTCTCAAAATCAGCTCTGCCTCCTCTGTCTCCGCTTGATACTGATTGTCGTCCCTTCACAATCGCATCATCATTAATAACACGAGTTTAGTCGTCCCCTGGGCCGAACTCTTCACACCGAGTACTCCCCTCGAGGTTACAGGGCGCTCGATGACAATGGCACCCGATCTAATCGCATTCAATGCTGCTTCGACCATGGTCAAATCACATTAAATGCGATGTCATAGAAGATAATTCGACTGAAGACCAAATTGTCAACCTATGAGAGGTCGGCCCCACATTTCGCCATAATGGGCCAAAGTTGATCTAACGATACGGCCTCTCGGATCCTCGACGCTTTTAATGGGCCTGGATTAGGGTCTAGACCCATTCTCCCTCAATATTAATAATAGTATACGAATACAAAATAATAAGAAAACTAAGAATAAAAATAAAAATAAGAACATTATAGTAAAAATATTTTATTTTTACTAAAGTATTTTTCTTTGCTTTAAAGAAAATATTTTCCTTGACAAATACATAGATTTACTTACTTTAAAGTCAACATAACAAACAGAGTCATCAAGCACATTATAACTAAGACAATATTTACAACCACCAACATCTTCAGTACAGTTATCCACGCTGTCATTGTTATAAATTTATCAGGTGTTTCGTGTTGATGAACAACAACATGGGTCGATTGTGCCATATCGATTTCACATATCATTTCATTATAATTCTTGCACCATTCAAAGAATTTGCATGATTGGGTTTCGCAACTCAAGTATAATTTTTTTGAATTTTTGGTTGACTCTGAAATTTTAACCGTTGTTCTTCGACCACAATGACATCTTTTATTTCGATAAACTGGTATTCCTTATAAACTTGTACTTCCAAACCAATTAGACATTTTTATTTAACACTGCAATAAATTACAAATAAATTTAAACTTTATATTGCAAGAAATTATAAAATAAATTAAAATTCATATAGAATTTAAAATAATACATAATTTGATTTAATACTGAAATAAATTACAAATAAATTTAAATTTTATATTGCAACAAATTATAAAATAAATTAAAATTCATACAAAAATTAAAATAATACATAAAATTGTTTTTAACTTTGTGGAGCAAAACAAAGGGAGCAAACACAAACGAAACTCATTCAGTGATGCTGCTATATATAGATGTTGTTTGTGGGCGAAAGGGCAAAAATGGCAATAAAAAATATAGTACTGAGAAGTCTTTTCATGGCTGCTGACACAATTGAGGGCAAAATTAGAATACTAAATTATATTTTTGGGGCATATAACGGAGTTGGATGAAAACTTAACGGTTTGAGTTGGTCTGTAATTATATTTCAGACTATAACATGTGTCAGTTTAATTTATCTAAAAGAGTGGAGTTGATTATATTTGATCAAAATTTCAAGAGAGGTCAGTATAATTTATTCTAAAAAATTTAACATAAAATTTTAGCTAAAATCTTATTTTAGATACTCAACTCATTTAATTCCAATCAACTTTTTGAATTTAAGTTTCAAGTTCCCAATTTTGATAAACAAACAAAAATACTAATTTTTAGTAAAATTCTATATCTTGTTAAATTACTGAATTTCCAAAAATATAACTTAGCTTAAAATATTATTTAGTTAATTAACCTGAATAAATTTATAAATTTTAAATTTCCAAATTGAGCTAAACATACGTAAATACTAATTTTTTTGTAAAAATCTTATATTTTGTTAAATTATTTTATTTTAAAAAATTTCTAAATTTTAAATATTTTAATTAAATGTTAAAGTATTAATTTTAAAATATTTGTTTTGATAATTGTAAAACAAGATAAAAAAGGAGCATTATGCATGAAATTAAAGAGGGGGAGGGGGGGTTTACAGACGGGAGGGAGAAAAAAAGAGGTTTAGTTTTTTTGTGCAATTTCGGACTTTCCCTACGGACAATCAGGACGTCGGACTTGACACCCCTTGGTGGCTATGAGAATGTGGCCGTGAGGTGGTTCTCACCAAACTTACGGTATCAAGTTTAGAGGTTCGAGATGGCAGCGATGGGTGGCCAAAAGTGGCTCGGTAAAACTATTTTTTGAAAAATTTTGAGAATGATTTTCGTTGGGTGGTGATTCTAAGGTGGTTCTAGGGCGGCTATAGGGGTTCATGGCGGTGCCTAGGTGGTTGAGGGAGTGGTAGGTGGTGGCGGTTGGAAAAAGCCAAGAGGGAATGCGGTGCGGCGGTAGTGGTTGTGTATAGATATTTCAGGTGTATGTGTGTGCGCGCGTGCGCGCATTGAGGTAGTGGTGTTGATTGGTGGCTTGGGTGGTGGTGCCTAGCGTTACTTGGGGGTAGAGAGAGAGAGAGAGAGAGAGAGAGAGAGAGAGAGAGAGAGAGAGAGACCAACGGTAGGTGGCTGGAGTAGGGGCGGCGGTGGCAGCAATGGTGGCGCGGCGATGGCATAATGGTGGCCGGCGATGGCATAGTCGGTGGTGATCTTGGCAGCAGCATGTGTGAGAGCCGAACTTTTAGGTACCTATTTAGCGATAATAAAATGGTTAATCAGATTAGGATTACTATGTAATTAAAATCTTAACAAGTTAAACCTAGAGTCAAAATTTAAAATTGAAACCCCAAAACACGAAAGGAACCTCTCAATCCGAAAAATTATCTAACTAATACATAAGAACCCTAAATTTCCATATAATAATAATAATAATGGTAATGAATAAACAAGTAACTAAATAGATACACAATAAATTAATAATAATACTAATAATAATAATAATATTAAATTACAATAACTATAAAATAAATTAATAGAACTAATTTAAACTATGCCATCATGACAAACCCACCAGCACATATTCTCTAAAATAAAAATCAAGTATATATATATATATATATATATATACCAATTAAACCCTAATACAGCAAATCCTAATTTTAAGTCATGATTACACATAATCGTAAAAGGGCTTAATTTAACCAAAAATTCACAACATAAATAATTAAATAATAAAAAAATAATATTAAATTATAGAATTAAAGTTTTAAACCTAAAGTTATTAATTTAACTTAATACCAGTGAAAAAGTAACTTAAAAATATACATCAAGTGACAAATTTAAATATAAGACTTAATTTGGCTCTACCACCACAATTAAATAATATTATAATCAATCTAAATTGTAAAAATAAAGTATTAAACATAAAATTACTAAATTAATTCAAATCCATAAAATTAGTGATTAAAAATATATAATAAATTAATTTTTAAATACTTTTCTTGAACAATGTAGTATAAATATATTATCAAACCTTTAATATATCAATGTAATCCATCATAATTCAAACTTGGAGCCAAAAGAACCCTTAGGCCGGTCACCTTGGAAGCCCTAGCACTCCATCTATTTTTTTTATTCACATGGTGTCATAGTTGTCATATTTGCATGCAAGATGAGTAGCTTAAGCCACCACCCACCTTACACAACATCATGAGTCCTCCACTCACTTTTTAAACATAAAAGACCAACACCCCCTCCCTCATCGGCCATTTTGTGCTCCCAGCAGATTTTGTGCTTCAAAATATTGCTAAGTGTTCTAGCATAGAGTTTGAGAAGTTGAGAGAGAGAGAATGAAGCAAGCTCCTTGGTGTTCTTGCCCTTGGAGCCCTTTTTTGGTGTTCTCTTCAAAGATCCATTTTTATCTTCATCTCTCAAGTCCCTAACAAGGTATATGAGATTCGGTTCTTTTTAATTATGTAAAATATAATTGCGACGTGTTGTATATCGTTTCGATTGTTATAGAAAGGCTTGTTTCTATATGTTTTATGCATGTGATAGCTTATACATGCATGTGGGTTTTAATCCTAGTCCTGCTGGAGTATTGCAATAGAAAGTTTTTTCTGGACAGGACCGCTCGATTGATCTGTCTGGCGTGGGTTATGTAAGTGCAGCTAGTGGCATGGAATTTTGGTTCAGGACTTCTCTCATAAGCTTCACTTTGCCTCTCTTGATAGAAAGACCAAAATTTCTACATTCTCTTTAAGTTTTTGCTTATTTTGGAGTTGGATCTTGGCGTTACGAGGGTGGATTGTTGTTCTCCTCTCCAAATGCTTCATTATAATCTGAACAAAATTTTGTTTTGGCGACTTTAATTTCTCGCCGATAGTTAAAGCTTGAGTTTTTAACTTTTTACGGTAGGATTCTATACTCTCGTGGATTAAAAGCATGTTGTATGTGATTATATGTATTTTTACCGTTTTAAAATGTTATGAATGAGGGGTTTTTGTGTTTAAACCTTATTTGGTATGATTAAAAGCATATTTTTGCTATGCTAAGGTTTACTACAAAGTTGGTAAATGTATGTGTACTCGATTTTCAAAAAAGGAGTTTTGAAAATCGGAAAAAAGTATAAATGTGTTGTGAAAACATAGTTTTTAGATGTTTGGACCTAACCCTTGGAGTTGAGCCTTGGTTTAAACGATGTGGTTGAGATGGGAAAAATATTTTAAAAATATTGGTTGATATTTCCATGAGTATATGAATAATGTTGCTGTGTGCCTCAAACTTTTGTATATATATAGCTGTGTCCATATAAACGCTTCAATTAATCGAGCTGCGTGCCTTTTTAATAATTCAGTAGATGTACCAGAACAATGTATGGATACGTGGGCCTTAATTGCTCCTTGGTGAAAGTTCAAAAATTTGCGCAAAATAAGTGCTTCGCTAATTCGGGCTAATCTTTGTAAATGAAGTGTTTGCCCCATTGGGAGACATTTGTTATTGTAGTAATGTATAAAACTTGTCATTACCTAGTGGGTCATTGTATGCCTTGAACATAGGATAATGGGAGAGAATTTATAATTGTTATCTTTATCCCTGGGGCAACAAGGTTGGTACATAAAAATCATTGACGGTTGTGAAAATCGGGTTTAAAAATAACGTATTCTTTATATTTATTCAACTGTTAGACGTTATTGGATTATATGAAAATTTTGGTTTCGAGAATGAAAACCCATTTTTGAGACTTGTTTAGTCAAATTGTTTATATAATCCATGATCGCATGTTCTACATTTAATTTCTGACAGTTTGTTCATATTGGGTTTTGCCTTATGTTGTTGGAATTAAAATCTTTCAGGTAAATACGGCCATATAGCTTGATCTTGAAGAGCCCATAAGGTGGCGGAAGACAAAATCATAGTGTTTTTTATTCAATTGTTTATATCGATTTTTTATGTTGGATCACGTAAATATGTAATATGTTTTAAGACTTGAGAGTATCTGTAATATGTCTCGTATAGCCTTAGGTATTAAGGTTATATACTGAAAATTATAATTTTAATATTTAATTTTATTTTTAATAAAATTAATTTTTTATTTTATGAGAATCTTAATGAGTAATGTATGTAATATCATTTCTTTAATTTTATGCATTGATGTCATTTATTCTATATAGTATTTAATCTGGTGTGTAGAGTATGACTTGCACACAGAAGACCAGATTTTAGGTTCTTGTAAAATATAAGTTTTTATTTACAATTTAGATATAAATGGACATACCATCGGTACGGCTGTAGTACAGAGTTTTAGTAGACCTATTTTAATTACGAGGAATAGATAATAACATTGTTTATTATAGCGATTCTTTGTGCTAGTACAATTTGTGTGTATTGAATGGGACACATTGGGTAATAAATTTTATACTGATTATATAAATTAATTTACACTTTAAGGTTATTATGAGAGTGCTTATGCTTTTAATTTTAAAATAATTATTAATTTGCGTATATTTAATATTCGTTGTTTTGATTCATTAAATGGTGCAATTTTATATGGGTTTATATTTTCAATGAATTGGATAGCGGTACTATTTATATGATGAACATTAATTATTAACAAAATTTACGTCTCGATAGATCGGGATTGACGATACCCCATTAAGAAAGTTTATAGGTTTTGACCGGACCAAATCCTACAGGTGAATTTAATTATCCGGCGGTCAAATAAGTTAAGCAGAAGGGTTTAAATAATTTAAATATACCGATTAAATTAAATTATCAGTAATTAAATTTAATTGGCGGGTATCAAAAATTTTAACGCGAGGAGATAAATTAAGCATTTAATAACAAGAGCTCAATGCAATATGGTCTTGAGATTATGGCTTGAACTGCAGTTACAGTTCTTTAGTAATGTGAACTGTAATTTAGTATTTTATGAAAATTACAAAAATCGCTGTAAAATTTTCATAATTACAGATACCGTTGAGAGGTTTGCTTAATTGCGAAAATTGTTGGATATGCATCTGGGTTACACTAGAAGTCATTGTCATAAGTACTGCACAGGTCCCTGCTGTAGCCCTGTAAATATGCGGGCAGGCTGAACCAAATTTATAACTTGTCTTCAAGATTAAAACTGATCAGGTTTTATCGGTACGAGTTCTCGAATGTCTGTAGCTCACACTACGTTCGTAAATCGCATAAGGAAATACAATAGAAGGTTTGACCAAAATTTCAATTCGGAATTAAAAATCGTAGTTAGAGAATTAACCAAAAAGGTATTCTTCTAAATTAACTATGGTGGCATGAGTTTTATTTTGATCGTTCGACATCAAAAAAAAATTATTTGGAGCCCGTTTTGGCGATTGTCCGTCTAGTTATTTTTATCAAAAAAATCGTTTACCAAAGCAATAATTTTGGTAGTTTTACCTCCAACAATTGGTATAAGAGCCGTTTTATTTTTTTGTTTACGGTTTATCGAGAGGCTAGGTAGATTTAGAGCTGTGCTAACTTTATTTTGTAGGCGTTCTAATCTTGATTTTATGATCATCATATTTTTCATGTTTGATTGAATAGTTTGAATAATGATATAATTTTTTTTAATAACGAGAGTTGATCGTGATAGTTTTTTCTAGATCGAATGTGAGCCTACGGGACATAAGTTTTTGATGTAATAGCAATTATTTATTTTTAAATATCGGTTTAGAATATTTAAAAACAAGTTGAATATCCAAGAACACAAATAACATGCAGTGATTTCAGATTTTACGGGTCACAGATCGCGGTAATTTTTTAACGGGTTTAAAAAAAAAATTTCAGTAAGTTTCTGCAGTATTTATGCATTAAAAAACATCAGCAAAAATAAGTAAAAAACAACGGCAAAAATCGACAAAAACAGCCAACCATCGACAGCGGTTCGAGGCTAATTTTGTTGATTTTTTGGGACGTTTTTTGAACTATTTTTTAGGCATAAAATAGCAATAAACATACATTAAAATATTGTCCAAAAACCATAAACAAATTAGGTCAAAACAGGTGGAAAAAAGCAGCAGCGGTAGCGGCTAGCAGCGGCGGCGGCATCGGCATCTGCGACCCTTCGGGGTTTTTTGGAACTGTTTTCAAGGGGTTCCTTAGAGTATCATGTTGCTGAATATTAGTACTATTAAAAAAAATAGGAGCCAAAAACATCACAGGAAAAAGCTCAAATAGGCTGTTGAAGTGGCATCGGCGCAAAGGACAGCGACGGCGGTTGTTCGAGGCTTTTCGATGGCCGTTTTCCAGGCTGTTTTCATTCTGGTTTTTTGACAAGAAATACCATATTTCAAAAGCTATTTTTTTTAAAAAATAGCATAAAAAACAGAGCTCGAAAGTGGCGGCACGGTGGCGCCAGTGGCGGCACGGTGGCGCCAGTGGTGGGCTGGTGGCCGGCGGCGGTGGTGGCTTGGTCTGGGCTGTTTTGATCATGATATTCTGATATATTTTGATCCTCGTGTGATATATTAGTATATTACAGCGTATTAGAAAGCATGATGCAATCGAAATACAAAAAATTGGTTCAAAATGGGATTCTTACAGCTTATCTTCAATAAGAGACTAAAACTTTTCAGAATTTCGATTTGATCATAAAATTAAAATATATACATATCTTGCATTTATATTTATGTGAACTGCGTGGATGATGTATATCTGTTTCATATTTTTCTATTAATTTAATTAATTCAAAATTTTAATTTTAATTGAATATTTTTTAATAAAAAATAAAATAAAAATTTTTTAATTACAGTTTTTTATTAAATAAAAAAAATTTAAATATTTTAATTTTTTATAAAATATCACGTTTAAGATGATTTTTTTTTGTAAAATCGAATATATTAGATAAATGTAGAAATTAATTTTGAATATTGAATTAATTAAATAAAAAATATTTAATTTAAATAAATTATTAATTTTCAAAAAATATATAACTAAAATAAAATAATTGGATACCTTTAATCACTACCTTAGTTGAAAAGTTGAAGAAAAAACTATATTCATTGAATTTTATTTATTACAAATTAAAACATGAAAAGATGGTTTGGCAAGTCAGAATCTTTAGAATCGTGTACATAGAAAAATATTTAATTCTTTCAGATAGTGTGATTTTTAAAATTAATTAATTTATTTTCATTAAATAAATTTTATAACTCTAAAAAATATTTTAAAAATATAAGTGAAAGGGAATTTATTCACAGATAAATTTCGCGGTCTCCATCACCAGTTTGTAGGCGATGTAATTAAATTCTACGTGTTGGCAGTAAGGCTGTCACGCCTCAAACTCTAGGTCATCCAAAACATCATAAACAACACCCAACCCGATATTTCACTCTCAAGATAAAAAGTATGCTTGCATTAAATATAAACGCCAACAAGCTTACAATACTTGATTCTAACACCAAGAACATAGAAAACGATACATGGTCCAAAAAGGAAGCAAAAGAAGACCACAGGTCTTCCGCCCCAATTGGCTCCTCGCGATCAACCTGCGTGATAGTATGCACCTGAAAAACATTTTAAATTTCAGATTGTGAGCCAAAGCTCAGCAGAAACTCGACAAACATGAAATAAAAGGCAAAAATGCTAGCCGAGTAATATGTATGTTACGACTCGCCCGAGACTTAAAAACAAGTTTTATGAGATCAAAATGTAATGCAAAAAGATATGAGATTTTTTGACTCACACGAGTCTCGAAGGAAAACAGTTTGATATATTTACATATATATTACAATGCTTCACATGCAATCATCGACTTTGATGAGCCCCGACTTTCATGAGCCCCACATACAACACAAATATATATCGACTCTCACGAGCCCCAACTAATGCATCTTTAACACCAGAGTTTAACCTGTGCAACACAAGCAACTGACACAACACACGCGACTCACGCAACCCACGCAACACATGCACACATACAGCTCACGCAACACTCGCTACACCCTTAACCCACGCAACATGCACAACACATGCATCCTCAGGACCACATTTTTGTCCCTCAGATTACCACACACATATCGTCAACTAGAGTTAACATTTATCGGACCACATTTCCGTCCATTATTAACTAGAGTTAATGTTTATCGGACCACATTTTCGTTCATTGTCAACCACACACATACATGAATAAAACTAGAGTTTTATATACATGAGGACCACATTTTCGTCCTTCAATAGGCATGAGTAAAACTAGAGTTTTAAAATGCACCAAACCACGTAAAACACTACATTTCACATAACGACATCATATGCTACATAACTCATCATGACATCACATGCCACACAACTCGACACGACATCACATGCCACATAACTCGACGTCCACTCACTCAAACGACCAATAGTTTACAAAATAAAACCTAACCCGAAGGTCAACTCCAAACCTCCCACATTATGGTTTTCTCAAACGTTTCCACAAAACACTATCTTTTTCCTAAACTCCCCTTTTTAGAAAAAAAACTTTGGACCCAAACACGTCCAGCACCCAACTATGCATTAACATTACGATAAACAAACCACGTTACCCCTGAGGACGACAACAAAACATAAACAAAGCCCCAAGGCCACCACACGACCCACCAAAATAACAAAACAACCCCAACAGGACATCAGTCGACTGAACCCCATAATTCAGTCGACTAAAAAGCTATTGAAAATCAAAAACTCCTAACAAACCCAATCTAGTCGACTGAACTCCCAAGTCCAGTCGACTGAATCATCATACGGTCGACCCAGTCGATTGGATCACCCAATCTAGTCGACTGAATCACGGCGAAAATGAAACCTTAGCAACGGGAACAGCTCCCCAACCCCAAAATCGAAGCATCCAAACTCTCTTTTGATACCCTCGGACATACACAAGCCCAAAATCACAAAGAAACACACAAAAAAAACGCCTCAAAACCCATTTTATCCAACTGAAAACAACCCAAAAATAATTTTGAGCCAAAACCCAACTTTTCGAAATATAAACCAACTTTTCATCCATTTTTAAATAGTAAAAACACATACGATTACACATAGAACCCTTTTAAGATATGAGAGTCTAGGATCCTATCTTGTTAAGTAGAAAATTCGATGCCTCAAAAAACGAACCTCGTCAAAATGAGATTTCGTTTGGATGAAAGCGTAGCCCCGAGTGCCGATAGCAAGGATCAGCTATTAGATCATTAAAAACTAAGTCCCGGGCCCTCAAAAAATTAGAGAGAAGGCAGAGGTTTTGTTTGAAAAAAAAAAAATTTAGCTTGTAAGTTTTAGAAAATATCTCTACAAAAATATCTAAGGCTAGATATTTATAAGCCACGAAAATATTTTTTTTAAAATTCGCACTACAACGCCCAACAGCCCTGGTATCAAAGCCCACGTGCATTTTTAAGGCTGAACATCCATAAAACGCATATAAACATGCAATAATAAAAACGGTAAACTACGCGTCAAAAACGTCGAAAAAGAAAACAGGTCATGGTCTTACAAAGGCCTTCCTCCCTATCGTACAGATTAATTGTGGTATCGCTAGCATAAATCTCATTTAGGGATAATTCTAAATAATTGTTAGTGTGAATCACTTCTCCATCTGAATGGTTCATTGCGAAACGATTGATTTGGAATTAGATAATGATTAACACTTAGTTGTAAATAATTAGTATCATCTCCATCTGAGTAACTGTTATTATTTACTGGACTGAAATTATGTCAACTATTTAATTTTATTTTGTAAGGTCAGTTGCTTAGATAGTAAAATTAGAAAAAATTGACCTATTTAGACAAACGATGGATAGTAGATATCCTCTCATCGAGGTATTCTATTCATAAGGAATCACGCTGCTGGCAAATTAATTTTAAAATGGAAAAAAAAATCAAATTAAAATAAATTCAAAATTTTGCTCGTCATAACTAATGATTATTTTTAATTATGTGATTTTTAGAAATAAAATTGCTTTTAATTCTCTCACGTCCATACTAAAAGAAAATAAAGTAACATAATCAAATTTTGTTGACTGAAAAAGTAACTTGAATATAGCTTTAATTACCAAGAGTATTCCTTCAATACCAGAAAATGTGTTTGTTTGAGAAAAAAAGTTCTTCTTCTAGACCGAAAGATATGAAGAATAAAAAAGTTCAAAAATAGGGTGGCATGAGTTCTAAGGTAGTTAGTGGGCCACAGGCTAGTGTGAAAAAGCCAAAAGGTAAATATTTTCACTGCAATCAGATACGGCACTGGAAAAAGTAATGATCAGTTTATCTCAGTAAGTTGAACAAATAGAATAATTTCTGTTCATAGGTTGTGAAAACATGCGTAGTGGTGTTATCTACTGGTATTTAGTGTGTAGATATGTGAGTCACTAATCATGTCAGCAATTCATTGCAGGGGTTTCAAAAATTTCGACAACTTAGTCATGGAAAGATTTACCCGTATATGGGCAATAATACAAAGGTGATAGCAGCTGCAGAGGGAGATGTCAGTCTCAATTTTAGTAGAGATCGAATTTTAATATTGATAGATTGTCTTTATGTACCTTCCACTAGAAAAAACATAGTTTTCAATTCTAAATTGGTTAAAGACGGATATTTTATTTATTTTAATAACTCTGTGGTTAGTAAGGATAATAAACGAGTTATCTATTTTGGTATATTGGTGGATGATCATTATATTATTATTATAATCTCTCATACGCTGCAACTGACTGAATTGAATAACACATCTAATTTATCATTTAAGAGAAAATTTTCCTCTTTAATGACCAAAATATTTTTTTAGACTTACACTTGGGTCATATTAATCTAAAAAGGATAAACAGACTGGTAGAAGATGGATCTTTGAGTTCATTAGAAGTGGAGGCACTTCTAATCTATGAATCCTCCTTAGAGGGTAAGATGACCAAGAGGCTATTTTCGGCCAAAGGCTATAGAGCTAAAGAACCGTTAGAATTGGTTCACTCTGATGTGTGTGGTCCTATGACAATTCGAGCTAGAGGTGGCTTTGAGTATTTCGTCAGTTTCATTGATGACTATTCAAGGTATGGATACATTTACCTGATATACTGTAAGTCTGAATGCTTTGAGAAATTCAAAGAATTCAAGGCGGAAGCGGAAAAGCGTCTGGGTAAAAGTATCAAATTACTACGATCCGACCGTGGTAGGAAGTACTTTTTTGGAGAGTTTAGGGACTACCTGCTATCAGAAGGAATTATATCCCAGTTGACTGCACCAGACACTCCGCAGCAGAATAGTGTAGCAGAAAGAAAGAATACGACTCTTATAGAGATGATAAGGTACATGATGAGTTATTCAGGTTTATCCGATTCATTTTGGGGACTTGCATTAGAGATAGCGGCTTACATTCTGAACTTAGTACCTTCTAAGTCAGTATCTTCTATTCCCATAGAATTATAGACCGGGCGTAAGCCTAGTTCGAGACATATTTAGATTTTTGGGTGTTCAGCACATGTGTTAAAAGAAAATGCGGGTAAGGTGGAACTGATGACAGAAGTCTATTTCTTTGTGGGGTATCCCAAGGAAACGAAGGTTAGTTTATTTTATAATCCTAAGGATCAGAAGGTCATTATTAGCACCAATGCCTGATTCTTAGAAAAGGATTATATTATGGACCACATGCTCAAAAGTAAAATTATTCTGAAAGAAATAAGAGAAAATACCAGTAGAATAGAAGAGAAATCACAAGTCACTGATATCCCATTGCCTCGTCCTAGTAGGAAGATTATCGGGACAGGTATAATTCATGAACAGGATGCTGATGCATAGGATTCAGATTCTGCATAGCATGTTAGTACTAGTACAAAGACAGAAGTAGTGCTTCATCATAGTTAGAGGCTTGTTCATCAACCTGATCGGTATATACTCTTGAAAAAGTCTTTTGACATGATTCTGGCAAAACTACATACCGAACCCTATAACTACAATGAAGTACTTCAGGATAAAGATGCAGATCTTTGGTAAAAGACTATGAATTTAGATATAAAATCTATGCATTCTAATCAGGTCTGAGAACTTATAGAATCACCCGAATGGATAAAATTCATTTGATGCAAGTGGATCTATAAGTGGAAGAAAGAAGTAGAGAAGAAGGTTGAAACCTTCAATACTAGGCTTGTTGCAAAAGGGTTCACTCAGAAAGAAAGAATCGATTATGAGAAAAAAATTTCGTCGGTAACCATGCTTAAATCTACCCGAATTCTCTTATCCATTGTTACTCATTTCGATTACAAAATTTGACAAATAGATGTCAAGACAGCTTTCCTTAATAGAAGTTTTGACGATTGTATCTATATGGTACGGTTAGAGTTAGTATACTAAAAATCATACTTTTAATATTTAATTTTATTTTTTAATAAAATTAATTTTTTATTTTATGATAATCTTTATGAATAATGTATGTATATCATTTCTTTAATGTTATGCGTAGATGTTCAATATTCTGTATAATATGTAATATGGTGTATAGTACGAATTTCACATAGAAGATCAGATTTTAGGCTCTTGCAGAATATAAATTTTATATTCAAAGTTTAGATGGAAATAGACATACAATTGGTACGACTGTAGTACAGAGTTTTAGTAAGCCTGTATTGATTACGTGAAACAGATAGTAACGTCGTCTATTGTTTCAACTCTCTGTGTTAGTACAATTTGTGTATATTGAACGTGATACATTGGGATAATAAATTTTATATTGACTATAAAAATTAATTCGCACCCCAAGATTATTATGAATAGTGCTTATCGTCTTAATCCTAAATAATTATTGATTTGAGTATATTTAATATTCGTTATTTTGATTCATTAGAGGGTGCGATCTTATATGGGTCTATATTTTCGGTGAGTTAGATAGCGGTATTATTTATATGGTGAATATTAATTATTGACGAAATTTACGTCTCGAATGATCACGATTGACGATATCCCCTTAAGAAAGCTAATAAGTTTTGGTCGGGTCAAACCATGCAGGTGGATTTAATTATTCGGCGGTTAAATAAGTTAAGCAAAATGGCTTAAGAAATTTAAAGATGCCGATTAAATTAAAGTTAATTGGCAGGTATCGATAATCTTAACGCGGGGAGAAATGTTAAGCATTTAATAACAGGTGCTAATGAAAGATGATTTTGAGATTATGGATCAAAGTGCAATTATAGTTCTTTAGTGGTGTGAACTGTAATTCAGTATTTTATAAAAATTGTAGAAACTACTACAAGATTTTTGTAATTACAGATACCGCTATGTGGTTTGCTTAATTATGAAAATCGCCGATGGGTGTCTGTGTTCTACAAGAAGTCTTACTCATAATTACACCACATGTATTTGCTGTAGCCCTATAAATATACGGGTAGGTTGAACCTATTTCATAACTTGTCTTCAAGACTAAAGCTGTTCAGGTTCTACCGGTACGAGTTCTTGATAGATTATAACCTACACTATATTCAAGAATAGCATAAAGAAATACAGTAGAAGGTCTGACAGAAGTTTCAACGCAGAATCAAAATCGTAGTTAAAGAATTGACCAGCAAAAAGGTATTCTTCTAAATTAACTCCGGTTGCTCGGGTTTTATTTTGATCGTTGAATAATAATCTTGGCAGTTTTGCCTCCAACAATTGGTATCAGAGCTATTTTATTTTTTGTTTACGGTTTATCGAGGCTGGGTAGTTTTAGAACTGTACTAACTGGATTTTGTAGGCGTTCTAATCCCAGTTTTATGACCGTCATTAATTCATATTTGATTGAATGGCTTTGAATGGTGACTTTTTTTAATCACGGGGGCTGACCGTGATAGATCGAATGTGAGTATTCGAAACATAGGATCGATGTATTAGTTAGTTTCTATTTTTAAAATATTTGTTTAGATTATTGAAGAATATGTTGAATATATCTAAGAACACGAAGAACGGCGGCAGCACCTATGGTGGTTTTGGGTTATTACGGGACATGAATCGCGGTAAGTTTTTTCATGGTTTAAAATATTTTTTTGGTAAATTTTTTGCAGTATTTATGTATAAAAAATAGCAGCAAAAATATGTTAAAAATAACAAGAAAAATTCACTAAAATAGCCCACCACCGGCAGCTTCGGTGGCAGTTTGGCAGTGGTTTTGATAAGTTTTTGGGCCGTTTTTAGACTATTTTTGAACAATTTCTTAAGCATTAAATAGAAGTAAAATATACCTTAAAAATTATTCAAAAACCAAAAAAGGGCCAAACAATGCACAAACAGGCGGCAAAACAGTCGCTGTCTGGTGTAGACACCCCAATTTGACCCCACCCAATTTTAGGTGGATCCGATGATAAAAATAGGTGGAACAAGTGCTTCAGTTTGATCCTCGGAAAGTGATCCAAGCTCGGAATTTGAACTTTAACCATAAAAAACTTTCAAAATCAGTAACTTGTTATCCAAGCAATTCCCAAACATGGCGACCGCCAACTCCATTATGACGACCGTCAATAGAATCTTGTGGAACATTTTCCTACATGACGATCGCCAATTTAAACATGGCGACCACCAACTCATATTGTGGCGGCTGCCAACTCCAAATGGCCTGACGTGTCTAAAAATGTGGCAACATCTCATTGGTTGAAGAATTCTATAAATACCGTACCCCGGTGTACGTTTTAAGTACGAATTTTAAGTGAGAGAGACTCTGCCGATATACCGAGTGATTTCGAGCCCCGACGCCAAAACCCTGCCATATACCGAATCCCGAATCTCCAATACCTACATTGAATCCTACATTGCTTGGATCACCACCCGAGGATTGGACAATTTGAGCTACTGACTTGAGGATTCCCCGGTAACCTAGGTACCTCGTTTGGATCCCCGGTCCTTCTAGCTCCACTTTCTACCCCTTTGGAGTTGTCGGGTTTAATTTGGTCAATTCATTTTAATTACGTTCTCGCATCACTTATGTAATTGTTATATTCTTACATTGCTTTAAATTCTAGTTTTAGTTTACTTAGCCTACTCGTTTCATTACTTACCTTCATTATTAAGCTTATTACCAATTGTTAAATTATTAAATAGCACTAATATTTATTTTAACAATTACAATTTATCAATGTTGTTAATTGTCATAATTTAAGCACTTATATGATAAATGGTTATAATAGTCAATATTATACCTATTTATTTTGAAAGTCTCATTTCTTTTCATTTTCTTTCTCTTATGTTAATTCAACGTTCTAGCACTTTATTTCATTTCTTTAGTATTTTAGTATTTAATTTTATATTTTTATTTAATCTAGATTCTTATTTCCATAGTATTCTATTCTATTTTCTTGTAATGTAGTTTATTGTTAATATTTCATTTCTTTTCTTTTAACTTGATGCTCAATTTCTAGTTAGTACATTTTATTTTTATTTTTTTTATAACTTTATTTTCTTTTTCTAGTACTTATCTTATCTTTCTTTTCTTTTCTTTTATTAAACCTAAAAAATCACAAAAGATTTTTAAGTTAATTTTTACTTTTAAATAGCAAGATAATTTTCTTTTCTCATAATAGTTAAAACTCAATTATCCTTTTTATGTCACTTCTCTCTTTTATTTTCTCTTCTTTTCCTTTAATTCTCTTTTTATAAATATAAAATGTTAATAATGAATATTTTATTTTATTTTTTAAAACCTTCATTTGTTAATTTAATCTTTCTTCTATAGTATTTCTCTTTTCTTTTCTTTTATTAACTACAAAAAGCACAAAATTATAAAAATATCTTTTAATTTTCTTTTAATAATTTTTTTTATATGCATATCTCATTTTCTACCTAGTTTATCTTCTTACCTAATTTGTTTTGGTATTTATTTTAGTCATTTTTATTAAAATTATGCATTTATCTTATTTTTTATTTACAATTCATGTTTAGATAATTTTAACAATTTTAGCATTTTATTCCTTTAACCAAATTATGTTAATTTAGATTGCTTACACAATATTGTATGCGGGATTGTTGCATGTATCATTTAGTTAGAAATTGTATGTCTTATGACTTAGAATTTTTTTTTTGACATTTATTTATTTTGGAGTGTTATGTACATATCTTATGTATTTTCTATACTTGATTTTGAATGTTCTCTGTTTGCCTCTATTTTTTTTATTTGCATGCATTTGAGAAATTCTATTAAAGAACCAATGATAATTAGTAAATGCTAACCTTACGATTAGGCGAACGGGGTGCCTAACACCTAACCAAATTCGTACCTTAGCCCCCAGACCCTATTTCTCTAGTTAAACGCTTTTAAGATCAGTTAGCCAATTTTATTTTTCTTAGTTTTTTTTAAAACTAAGTGGCGACTCTATTTTTAATAAAATGGAGTTTTCAAAAGTTAATTTTCAAGGTGTTAAAGTATTTTCCAAAACATCTTTGAATTTTTTCATTTTTAACCCTCAAATCCCAACGCCACAGTGTTTTCTGGCGACTCTGCTGGGAATTGGTTTCTAAAATCAAATAAGAGGGCTAGATTTGAAAACATCATTGGTTCTTAATCAGAATTTCTCATTTTTATTTTTGCATGCACATACATTGTTCTTTAAATTCCCCCTGCCTGGTCGACCTGATGCCCTGAACGTTAATCCGTTTCGGAGATTGTTGGGGAGACGGGAAACCCTTGCTGACTGTACGCTATCATAGGTGCAGTAAAAGAGTTCGGGCATACTGTTTGACCATGTTCTGCATGGGAGGTGTATACCTGGCTCTATTCAGAAGGTACCCTGTTCGATTGATCAAAACCGGCCTTTTGCATATAGTGAACTTAGAACTCTCCATTAGGTGATGCTAACCTTGGTAGAATTATGTGTTTTCTTTATTAAATGTTTTGATTGCTATTGTTAGGCTTTCTTGTTCGGTTTAGGCTAGCCATTTTCAGGTTTTTGACCCAGGTTTTCTGTTCCCCCCTTTTTTTAGGATAGCTTGTCCTTCAGGTTCTTACTCGGGCTTGTTTTTTTTACCATGTTTGGTTTCCATGCCATAGTCTTCTTTTCGGGGTCTTATCTGTGTTTTATTTTGAAGCCCTTGGGGTAGATTCTCTCTCTTCTGGGTTCTTTCCAGATTGTTAGTTCCATTCCCCCCGCCTTTGTTTAGGCTCATTTTACGTAGGTCCTTGTTATACCCACGTGAGCTAGTTTCTCACTGTTATGCTGCCCGTGTTTTTTTAGAATTTTAGATCAAGCTATTTCCCAACCGTTACGCTTTAGAATTCTAGATCGAACCGATCTCTTGAGGGTTAGAACTATTTTTTTCCACTGGAGTGCTGTCCGTTTAGATAAACCTTCCCTTTAAAAGTCGGTTAATCTTCTCCTTAGCTGTCATCCTGTTGTTGCGCTGCTAGCATGAGCCCGACAGGGGCATTGTTTATCTGTCCATGATTTGCTATTTTTAGAATCCGAGATATTGGCTACCTGTTGTCAGAATATTCACCTCGGAAAAGTCTGATACCAGTTACTCTTCTTTTGGGGATTTAGGTAGTTTCTCTGAGGGATTACCATTGGGCCGAGGAAAGAACGGTCAACACGTGTCTGGGAAAGATCAGTGTCAGGAAGACTTTGTAGGATATCTGAACAGCCGACTGAGTCAATTAGAATGGTGGAAAATGAGATGATTCTGGCAGCCCTAATGAGGGCAATTACTGATATACAGAGAGCCGTAGAGCAATAGACCCAGGCTCAAGTGCAATGTTAGGCACAGATTCGGACAATTCAGGCCCGTATTCCTGTTGCGAATGGATAACTAGATGAGACGAACGAGAATGGAGAGGACTTTTGGGATGACAACCAAGTCTCCGATGGACCGCAAGTTGTCCCACCACCACCACGAAACCCTCGTCAGGTGATAGTTAAGGAGGAAAACACTATGCAGTCTAAAGAATCAGCACTGATTGAGAAGATCGACAGGATGAAAAAGGTCCTCAAAAAAGCTAAGGGAGTTGAGGAATACATGCTCGATGTACGGGGACTCTGCCTGTTCCCAGATGCAAAATTGCCAGAAAAGTTCAAAATGCCAGACATAGAAAAATTTGGCAGAACCGGAGATTCCAGAATTCATCTCCGAATGTACGTCAGTACCTTCTCGCCAATGAGGATTGATGACTAGTTAAAGGCTCAGCTCTTTCATCGATCTCTTTCTAGGGCAGCCCAGAAATAATTTCTCTCTCTTGATGTAGCCAAAACCAAAACTTGGAAAGACATCGCAACGATTTTTATCAGGCAGTATAGTTATAACGTCCAACTGGATGTAACTACCCGAGAGCTCGAAACAACCCAACAGGAGAACAGGGAATCTTTTGTGAACTTCTTGACCCGATGGAGAGGTAAGGCCGCTAAGATGACAAACTGACCTTCAAAGGAGCAAGTAAGGATGGTGGTGAAAAACCTGCAGTCTCTATTAAAGCGTTAATTGATAACGTAGCCACTCTCCACATTCGAGCAATTATTTGACGTCGGGATCCAGATAGAAGATGTTATCCAGTCTGGGGGTATTGAAAAAGTCGAGCCAAGCCAGAAACCACCAAGAAGGACCTTCCCTATATCCAACTAAAATCAATCTGCTACTCGCTCGGGCGAGGTGAACCTTCTGAATCCTTCTACCCATCCGACGAATAACCTTCAGCAGTCTGACAATGGCCAACAGTAACAAAAGCCGAGGAGGATCTTCACTTCCCTCAATATTTCTTTATCCACCGCCCTAAATCGACTCGTCGAGAAGGGGCTCATCAACCCATTGGACCCTATGCCTATTCTTGATCCACTTCCTCTGAGGTACAATGCCTCCCAATACTGTGCCTTTCACCAAGGCCACGGGCACTTAACTGACAAGTGTTTGAGACTCCGACACGAGATTCAAAACCTCATTGACAACAAAGTGATTCCTCCTCCATCAACATCCCCAAAGCCGAACATTACTACTAACCCATTGCCAAATCATGCTAGGCAGGCTGGGGTTAATTGTGTGACTTTGGGACAGTTTGAAGACGCGAGTCAGTTTATTTGTTCAGCACACATACCGCGCCCGTCTGTTCCACCTATCAAGGATTCGATAAGTTGTTCATTCATGATGATTAGAGGTAGCCGAGACAAAATGGAAGAATGGAACGATAATGCTAGAGAATGGTATCGACCCATGATCCAAGTTTACCAATATGAGGAAGAGAAACACAACGAGGTGGATGATTGGCCGTTGGACTATCCCACTAGGCCTTATGGGTTTGGCCATGTACTTGATGAAATCACCCTCCCCTAACTTTTTGAGGAAGAGGTACACGTTGATGACATGCAATTCTATTGGCTGATAAGGATTGTGTTGAAATCTGATGGGGCCGAGTGGGCTGAATTTTGGGCTACTCAAGAGCAGCAGATAGATTTTATTGAGAAAGACATCTGAAAATAAATTGACAACACGTGGGCTATCGAAGATGACGAGGAAAGAAGAAAAAGGGCAGCCATTAGTAACTTAAATGACTTGTGGGCATTTGAAAGCCCTCTGCACTTAAACGAAGTGAGACAGACTGGTAATGTCATGCCCGGCTTATGGGACCCTAAAGATGGCGTGGAGCACCTTACCCGAAGTGGAAGACATTTTAAGCCAGCTCAGCTAGAGAGGGGACAACCGAGTGGAAAAGTGAAAGAGACAGAGCAAGAGCAAGAGGATGATGCCGTATTGAGACAATTGAAAAAGACACAGGCCAACTTCGCACCGTTTTGGTCTTGGGTATGAACCGACGGAATAAGATTTGGAAGGGCCTAGAAGGAAACGAAAGGCCAATTATTCTGGAACACTCAATGGATACTTCGTCAAAGAAGGTGAGGATTTCCCGTATTGTGGCTTTCCAAAACCGTGGATTGACGAAGAAACCAATCAAAAGCTGCCTAGGTTGGAGATCTTTTTCAGCCACTAGTTGTCCGACACAGTGGAGGAAGAAACAATGGAAGGAGAGAAGAAAGAAAAGAAGGTTCAGAAAGAGGATTGGGCTGACAAACTCGACAGTACCGACCTGGGAATGCTGTTCCACGAGAAGATGACTCAGCTGCACATAACTGAATCGGTCTGTTACATGATGGGTTTCAGCGCACCGGCCGACTGTACTCGGCTCATTGTTGGCGCCGCCACAAAGGAAGTAAAGAACTGGACCATCGAGTCTGATGATGTGCATTTTGTCTGTCCTGAGTATGGGATCGAGTCTGAGTCTGTAATCGAGGGCACATCTGTTGGTGCTCCCATTTCTTCTTTTCCTATCGAGTTTGTAATCCCTGCTGTTCTTGATGAAATAAATGAAATTTTCGGTTACTCTGCTTTGTTTGATTTATTTCATACACTTTCTGATGATTTTAAATTCGACGGGGATATCCCTAAAGGAATAAAACTTTTAATAAAAAGAGAAGAAGAAATGCGTGCCCAACCAATAATTGAAGAAACTTTGTCAATAAATCTGG
>JAOTRH010461090.1:0-28538 GCA_034768845.1 Heliamphora exappendiculata | reverse complement strand
AGTTAAAGCTATATCCATGTTATATTTTCAGTCAACAAAATTTGGTCCCGTAAGTTTGTTTTCTTTGAGTATTGAAGTGAGTGGATTAAAATTTATTTTAATCTTGAGAATCACATAATTAAAAAAAAACGTTAATTATGATAAGCAAAATTTTAAATTTATTTTAATTTGGTTCCCTCTACCATTTTAAAATTAATTCGCCAGCAGCCTGGTAACCCGTGAATAGCATACCACGTTTGGTGGACGTCTACTATCCATCATAAGACCAAACAGGCCAATTCCTTTTAATTTTACTATATAGGCAACTGACCATGCCAAATAAAATTAAATAGCTGATATAGTTTCGGTCCGGTATATAATAATAGTGACTCAAATGGAGATGATACTATTATATACAGCTAAGTGTTAACCATCACCTAATCCCAAATTAATCGCTTCGCAATGAATCATTCGGATGGAAAAGTGATTCATATTAACAATTATCTAAAATTATCCCTAAAAGAGGTTTGTAATGGCGATACTGCAATCAATCTGTCCGATTGGGAGGAAGGCCATACTGCCAACACGCAGGATTTAATTGCATCGCTTATAAACTGGTGATGGAGACTGCAAAATTTATCTGTAAATAAATTCTCTCTCCCACTTAGATTTTTAAAATATTTTTTAGGGTTATAAAAATTCGTTTAATTAAAATAAAGTTATTAATTTCAAAAATCACACGATCTGAAAGAATCAAACATCTTTCTGTGTACACGATTTCAAAGATTCTGATTTATCAAATTATCTTTCGAAAGTCACACAATCTGAAAGAATCATACATATTTCCGTGCATACGATTCTAAAGATTCTGATTTATCAAACCATCTTTTCGTGTTTAAATGCGTAATAAATAAAATTAAATAAATGTACATTTTTTTCTCCAACTTTTCAGTTAAGATAGTGATTAAAGACATTTTTTTTTTATTTTCCGTTCCACATTTTTTGAAAAATAATAATTTATTCCGATTAAATATTTTTTTATTTAATTAATTCAAAATTCGGAATTAATTCCCACGTTTTTTCAAGATATCTGAATTTAAAAAAAATCATTTTTAAACAAGATATTTTGTAAAACAATAAAATATCTAAAGTTTTTCCATTTAATTAATTAATTAATTAAAAAAATGTAATTTTATTTTTCATTACAAAATATTTTAATTAAAACCAAATATTCGAATTAATTAAATTAACAGGATAAATCAAACCAATAAATATCATCCACGCAATTAAAATATAAAAATAAATTCATTGCAAGATAAAAATAATTTAATTGCAAGATAAATATAAATTAACTCCAATTTTCATAAAAACCAACTCTTTCATGTAATCAACCCTTTCCTAACTCAACCCACACACACACCCTTATCAATTCTTCAATCATGCATGAAATCAACTAGGGTTTACACTGTCACGCCCCAAACTCCGGGTCACGTGAAACATTCACAAATAAACAATATAATACCCAACCCGATAATACACTATCAAATTAAACCATATATGCATTGTATATAATCGCCGAACGGTATACATTACACGACTCCAATGCCGAAAAAATATGTATACAACATACATAAAGTAGAAAGAACAAAAAAGAAGACTACAACTCTTCCACCTCTCCGGCACCTCCAGATCAACCAGCGTGACGGTACCTGAAGAAAATCAAATCCCACACCGAGAGCCAAAGCACAACAGATACTAAACAACACATGCAATATAAGCTAAACATGCTAGGAAAATGAGGTACAGCTTTAGACTCTCTTTCAAAGCTTTTAAAATAATTTTCACATACAAACGGGAAAAGAGGATAACAACCATCTTTTGACTCACTCACAGGAGCCTCAAAAATAGTTTAAAAACAGTTTTTAGATCGTGATTCACATAACTCTTAAAACAATTTGAAATTGGTTTAATCCGTCCCATAATGCAGTTCATGCAATCCATGTATCTTCTCGAATTTTCACCGTGGACCATAGCCCCCGTCAATGCATCTTTACAGACTTTTATCGAAGGACCATAGCCCTATCGAATGCCTCTTTACGAACTTTAACTGAAGGGTTGTAACCTCAACGCAATCTTCTTGGACTGAAATCGAAGGACCGTAGCCCTAACGTAATCTTCTTGGACTGAAATAGAAGGACCGTAGCCCTAACATAATCACCGTCAGCTAGAGCTGACATTCACAGAACCATATGTTCATTTATCCCATTCCATACACCTATGTATAACCTAACCAGGATTTAAATGCATAAAACCACGTACTATCACTACGTATTACAAACCACGTCACATGCTACACACGTGACTCACACAACACTTGCAACCCATGCAACATGCACCACATGCATCTGTTTCACATAACCCATGCATACATGCCTATAAAACTCTACGTTTTAAAACATAAACCAAATTACACATAACAACATCAAAACCATGTAATCCACTTACACATTCTGTACATAAATGAACTAGTGTTATAAATGCATATAACCAGTTATAAACACACATAGCCAGATATAACTTCACATCATGACGCCAACCGCCAAACAACCCAACATCCACTCACATGGACAACTAATAACCCACAAAACCAAGCCTAACCTGAAAACCAATGCTAAACCCCTCAAAACATGAGGTCACAAACCACCACCTTTCTTCTCAAAAAGATCAAGGGCCCAAACACACTCCATACCCAACCACGACGCACACAACCGGGCCCCAACAACCCACATCTAGCTATGCACGCCACCCCCGAGAATGGCACCTAAACGAACACCCGAGGTCACGACACGACCCCAAAAGAATCCAACAGTATTTCAGTCGACTAATTCCATAATTAATCAACTGAATACCATAGGAAACCAATCGGAGACCAAGGACCCAACCACCAACACAACATAACCCAAACCAACACACGGCCAACACGGCCAACATGAACCCACACACGCCTAACACGGCCAACACAAACTCTCACACACCCAACACGGCCAACAAAACACAAACAAACTCCCAAGGGACAAGAAATTTGTTAAAAAGCTCCATAAGCATGAAAAAGAGGCTTTTCCCAAACATCCGGCCAAAAATAGTTGAAAAATAGTTAAGAAAGTTTGGCATACCCTCACTATTTTGGCTACAACCTTTTCTACAAAAATAATTTTAAAGTGAGAGAGGTGTAATTGGAAAGAAAACTCCCGGGGCTTCAATTTGAACATAAAAACGACCCAATTTCAAGTCCGAATGAGGAAGATACATCGATTTTAAAAATAAATTTTGAACCAGTGAAAAACAGACCGCGGGCTACACCGCTCGAGCGGTCTGTCCAGCGGTCAACAACCTGAGAGCAACCCAAGATCACCCGCTAGCTTGAATTTGCCAGAACCTGATCTGTTTGGCAAATTTTGAGCCTCTAACCATCCCATAAGCGTCAAACAACCATCCAAACTCAAAATTCAAGCTACCAAACTTTCTTTCAACATCATCGGACATACACAAACCCAAAACTACCACCAAAACCTCAAAAGAATCCGTCAAAACCCAATTCCATCCAACCAAAACCTACCATAAATGGTTTTAAAACCTAAAACCCGGTTTATTCGAAACATAAACCACCTTTTCATGCATTTTAACCGGTAAAAAAGCACACGATTACACGTAGCACCTTTATATGACATGAGAGCCTAAGATCCTACCTCGTTGAGTTAAAAACTTGATACATCGAATCACGTGCAAAATTGACCTTCGCCAGAATAAAATTCTGTCCAGATGAACGCGTAGCCCACCATGCCATTAGCAAGGATCCACTGTTGGATCATCGAAACTTGAGCCCCGAGCCCCCGAGAAGTTAAAGAGAAGACAGAAAGAAAAATGGAGAAAACTTAGTGGAGAAGTTTTGAAAATATCTTTTGAAAATGTCTAACTCTAGATATTTATAGGCCTCCAAAATATCTTTTTTTTAAAATTTTGAAATTCGCACCGTAACACCCCACGACCCCAGGAACCAACCCCGCATTCATATCTAATCCCGACCATGCATCAAAAAGCATTAAAAAAAATACTATCACATAAACACAAAACGCGCGTCGAAAAATATCGAAAAAAGAAAACGCGTCAGGATCTCACAACTCTACCCCCCTTAAAGGAATTTCGTCTCCAAAATTCAACTCAAGGTCAAAAGAAACAACCCCGTCGATCATAATCGACACAGGTACACGAGATGGTTAACTAAACCATTCCTAGGATATAGTCAAACAAGGTTAGGCATCCTAAACAACGGTTAACTATCTCAAAAACATGGGATCCACAACTCCCCCCAACCTCACATCCTTGCCAACTGCTGTCTCAATACAGCACACCACCGATAGAGTCCACCACCAACTTCAAACCCACGACCACAGCCTGAAACACAGCATCGCCCTCTCCTCGCAAACATCGCGTATATATGAAAAAGATAAAACATAAGACATAGCACATAAGCACATAAGCATACTAACACACCAGCATATAGGTTCATACTAAACAAACCCCACATACCAAGGAGAACCGACAAGAATGACGCGTCAATCTGGATAACCTACTTAGATTCCTTGCTAGAAATTGCGTTAGCTAAACGCATTTCTAACTTGACTCCTAAGTTTGTTAATCCAATACCCAAAGGCAGGACTAATCAATCCCAAGTTTCATTCCCCATGATCGCATATACACATCATTCCCACATCTAACATGTCAACACGTTCATGTTATCAGAACATCTAAACACATGCAGTCAAACACACAATCAACCTCACACGGTGATACAACCTCTTCCCATGACTCTAGGTATTCGAACCCAGAGCTCTGATACCAAGTTGTCATGCCTCAAACTCCGGATCACGTGAAACACCCACAAACGAACAACATAATACCCAATCCGAGAATACACTCTCAAAAAAGAAGACTACAGCTCTTCTACCTCTCCGGCACCTCCAGATCAACCAGCATGATCGGTACCTAAAGAAAATCAAATCCTACACCGTGACCCAAAGCTCAGCAGATACTAAACAGCACATGCAATATAAGCTAAACATGCTAGAAAAATGAGGTGCAGTTTTAGACTCTCTTTCAAGCCTTTAAAATAATTTTCGCATGCAAACAGAAAAGCGAGCATAACAACCATCTTTTGACTCATTCACATGAGCCTCAAAAATAGTTTGAAAATGGTTTTTAGATTGCGATTCACACGACTCTTAAAATAATCTGAAATTGGTTTAATCCGTCCCATAATGCAATTCATGCAATCCATGTATCTTCTCGAATTTTTATCGATGGACTGTAGCCCCCGTCAATGCATCTTTACGGACTTTCACCGAAGTACCGTTACCCTATCGAACGCCTCTTTACGGACTTTAACCGAAGGGTCGTAACCCCAGCGTAATCTTCTCGGACTGAAATCGAAGGACCGTAGCCCTAACGTAATCTTCTCGGACTGAAATCGAAGGTTCGTAGCCCTAACGTAATCACCGTAAGCTAGAGCTGACATTCACAGAACCACATGTTCATTTATCCCATTCCATACACCTATGCGTAACCTAACCAGGATTTAAATGCATAAAATTATGTACTATCACTACATATCACAAACCACGCCACATGCTACACACGCGACTCACACAACACTTGCAACCCATGCAACATGCACCACATGCATCCGTTTCTCATAACACACGCATACATGTCTATAAAACTCTACATTTTTAAGCATAAATCACGTTACACATAACGACATAAAAGCCATCTAATCCACTTACACATTCCGTACCTAAATAAACTAGTGTTATAAATGCACATAGCCAGTTATAAATGCACATAGTCAAATATAACTTCACATCATGACGCCAATCGGCAAATAACCCGACATCCACTCACATAGACCACTAACAACCCACAAAACGAAGCCTAACCCGAAAACCAATGATAAACCCCTCAAAACATGAGGTCACAAACCACTACATTTCTCCTCAAAAGGATCAACGGCCCAAACACACTCCATACCCAACCACGACGCACACAACCGTGCCTCAACAACCCACATCCATCCATGCACGTCACCCCCGAGGACGGCACCTAAACAAACACCCGAGGTCACAACACGACCCTCGAAACCACAACATGACCAACTGAACCCTAAAAAGAATCCAACCATATTTCAATCGGCTAATTCCATAATTAATCAACTGAATACCATAGAAAACCAATTGGAGACCAAGGACCCAACCACCAACACATCATAAGCCAGACCAACACACGCCCAACACGGCCAACACGAACCCACACACGCCCAACATGGCCAACACAAACTCCCACACACCCAACATGGCCAAAAAAACATAAATAAACTCCCAAGGGATAAGAAATTTGTTAAAAAGCTCCATAAGGATGAAAAAGAGGCTTTTCCCAAACATCCGGCCAAAACGGTTGAAAAACAGTTAAGAAATTTTGACATACCCTCACTCTTTTGGCCATAACATTTTTTACAAAAGGCATTTTAAAGTGAGAGTGGTGTCATTGGAAAGAAGACTTCTGGGGCTTCAATTTGAACAAAAAAGTGACCAAATTTTGAGTCCGAATGAGAAAAATACATCGATTTGAAAAAAAAATTTTAAACTAATGAAAAATAGACCGCGAGCTAGACCGCACGAGCTGCCTGCCCAGTGGTCAACAACCTGAGAGCAACCCAAGACTGCTCTCTAGACCGCTTGATCGGTCCTTCAAGCGGTCCAACGCCAGAACCTGATCTGTTTGGCAAATTTTAAGCCTCCAACCATCCCATAACCATCCAATAACCATCCAAACTCAAAATCGAAGCTACCAAACTTTCTTTCAACATCCTCAGACATACAAAGACCCAAGACTACCACCAAAACCTCAAAAGAAGCCCTCAAAACTCAATTCCATCCAACCAAAACAAACAAAAAATGGTTTTAAAACCTAAAATCCAGTTTATTCGAAACATAAACCACCTTTTCATGCATTTTTAACTGGCAAAAACACACACGATTACACGTAACACCCTTACATGACATGAGAGTCTAGGATCTTACCTCGTTGAGTTAAAAACTCGACGCCTCGAACCACGTACAAAATCGAGCTTTGCCAAAATAAAATTTCGTCCGAATGAACGCGTAGCTCACCGTTCCAATAGTAAGGATCCACTGTTGGATCGTCGAAAATCGAGTCTTAGGCCCCCGAGAAGTTAGAGAGAAGGAAGAGAGAAAAATAGAGAAAACTTAGTGGAGAAATTTTGAAAATATCTTTCGAAAATATCTAACTCCAGATATTTATAGGCCTCCAAAATATCTATTTTTGAAAAATTTTGAAATTCATTCCGTAACACCCCATGACCCTGAGAACTAACCTCGTATGCATATCTAACCCCGATCATGCATCAAAAAGCATTAAAACATGCTATCACATAAACACGAAACGCGCGTCGAAAAACGCTGAAAAATGAAAACGGATCAAGGTCTCACATACTCAAATAACAAAATATCAACTCAAATCATATCAAAACACGAAAGGTAATGTAGTAACCCGGTGCGTTCTTAATTTATTATTAATTATTTTGATATAATTAAAATTACCGGAGACGATTTGTGATTTTATCTTTGTGGGGTCCAAAAATTTAATAATATAAATTTAAACTTAATAAAAATTAAATTGAGGATAAATTGTGGAGTTAATTGTATAAAGAATTATAAATGAATAATTTGAATTAAGTATAAGGGGGTTCTAGAAATTCTAGCAAAAAACAAAAGGGGGGGGGAGAAGGATGTTGCATCTCAGCTGCAGCTGAGATGCTTCTGGAGAAGCCGAAAGAGAGAAAGAGAGATCGAGAGAGATCGAGAGAGAGCGCGAGAGAAAGAGGGAGATAGGGATACATATAAGGGAGACCCGACGGTCGCAGGGAGGAGAGAACGGAGAAGCGCGCGTAACACGCCGCCGTCATCTCATCGCCGAGAATACTGACACTGCCACTGCCATCCAGCACTGCCGGCAAGCTCACCCTGGCCACCACTAGCCAACGCCGCTGGTGTCTTCGTCCTCCGTTTCTCCGTTTTCGTTGTTTGCCACGGATGAAGCTCAAAGCTTCGAGACCTTCCAATTACTCAAATGAAGGAGGCTAAGCCTCAACCTGGGAGCTATCAAAGGAGAAGAAAAGCAATGAAGGTCAAAAAATTACCTAGACCTGCGGTATGTTTCTGTTTCAGCTGTGATTAGATCTTTCTTTCCTTTTTATTCTCCCAATAAAATTTATCTAAACCCTAGCCTTTTTGTCTACAAATTGATGGAGTTACACCTAGAATTAGAAGCCACCGAAGGAGAATTGAGGTGTAATCAACTTCGTGAAGCCACTACCCAAACTAACCGAAGGTCCCTGGAGACAAAGTTCGAAGTAGCCGGGAACTAGGGGTTTCCAATTTGGGCAAAATTTCAAGGCTTGAGGCTCCATTGAGGTAGGATTTAGACTAATCTTAGTATTCTGCTATGATTTGTGTTGATATGTTTGATAAATTCATGAAACCCCGAACTTGTGGAGTTAACTCAAATTTTATCCAATTTATAAATTGTTGGAGGTGAATCTCCAATCATCGATTAACACAGTGGAACCGAACTTAGATTGGCAATCGAAACACTATAGCTTAACGATTTGAGGATTTAAGATTAAATTGTTAACTTGGATTTAAGGCATGAGGGTTTAAGATTAGAATCAATACTGAAGGTATGAGTTAGTCTGTTAATGAGATTAATTTGGAAGGAACAAGAGTTCCTATATTTTGAGAACCCAAGTTTACTAGTAAATTATGGAGGGCCAACTCTAAAGTTAATTTAGTAAAATTGGCAGGTTGTTGGGGAGTTCGGACCACATTTAAATCAAATTGCTTAGGAGGTTTAAAACTCTTAATGTTAAACCTAACCTTGGTACCAGGAAAATAAATTGCTTGGAATGATTTAACTTGGGAGCATGGTAATCATTATTTTGATATTGCAATCCGAAGCAAGGTGAATCACTAGCTGCAAAGCTTAAGTCCATGAAAACTAGGTTAATTAGAGGGTTTAAAGCATAGTTAATATGTATGACATAATTAGGTTAAGAATCAAGTAAACAAGATGAATTTATAAGTTAAGGACGAGAAGTTGTCAAGTCGAATTGAATGTTTTGGGAGCAAAATCTACACTCGAAACCTATAGTTATATAGTTATGATATGTTGGTTTCCTAGTAAAGAAGTTGGAGATAAAATTTAGCATTTTGTTGGACTTAGAAGTGATAACTATGGTGGGATTGTTAACAATTGGTGGGTTAGAGAGTTGGAATCATGATTTAACTTAAGAGCGGGAGAATTTTGTAAAATTTGGTTAACTGTCGTGTAATTGATTTAATTTGTGACTATTTAATGAGAAAAGTTAGAACATTATAAGGGATTGCCCATAAATTTACTCATGGCTTAATATCTAAATTAGTGGGTTCCGGGCAATTAAGTGTTATGGGTAACACTTGGATTGAGGATCAGTCATATTGGGGTTAACTGGTGAGTTGAGTATGTGAAATTATTGGGGTTAAATGATGAGTTGAAAGGTTTGCTAATTATTCAGTTAATCCATGGTTTATAGATTTGGGGCTTTGTGCATAAAATGGTTGTATTCGATGATGACGAGAAATTGCATGATGGTTGTGTTAAGAATAATGAGATAACCAAAGGTGAAAATTTTGAATTTTCTAGTTTAAACTAATAGAATAAATTTGTTAAATTGACTTAGTTTTATAAACTTGATAGATAATAAATGGAGATCGTACACGAGGTTTAAATCTGTGAAGCTAAACTTATCGAAATTGAGTTCTATGGTGGAAATTGGAATACTCAAAAGATGAATGACATCATGTGATCAAATTAAAGTATTATAATTTGTTTGCTTGAAAATTGTAAATTGAATTTATGATTTAAGCAAGAAATTTTGAATGACAATGGAAATTATAATTCATTTTGGTTTAAATTTGTTCAACAAATAAGTTTAAATCTTGTAGTTTAATGAATGTTGAGTTTGATGAACATACGATATAAAGAAAATGATATAAAACTTGATCTGGGGTTGATAATATAAAATTGAGGTTGTGGAACATATTGAAATTAAAAGTTTATGATTGAATAAACAACATTTGAAATTAATAGATGAAAGGAAAATCACAGTGGAATCATATTTGAGATTTTACCTATTAAGTTAAACATAAAAATTATATAAGGGATTGATATGTGAACAGTTATATGGATATGTGTAAAAATTGTGACTAATGATGACACAATTACGTGATTATAAAATTAGATTGGGGAGATGGACTCCCTATTGATTAGTGTATATTGATATGGTTAATCAAATATTGAATCGAGGATGATTGATATGGATGTGATAAGTTGGGCTTGACTAGCTCTGCGGTGAAAGACCGAAAACTTACCCAAGCTGGGAACCGTGCTCCCTCTAGTTAGACCCTGTAAAACGAATTTGTGTACCGTGTTCCCTCTGCTGAGGTTTGTAAAACCTGTTATTGTGATGAGTTATAGAGCTATCTATTACCCAATAGCTTTGCGCAGCCTATTGGGAGAATAGGGAGGGATTTCTATAAGTTGCACCCTACGTCGGTTCAGTATTTGGTTTATTAAATTGAAAGAGAAATATGAAATAAGAATGGAAGAATGTGAAAGAAAGTGATGGTTTTAAAATGGATAAAGGTTGAATTAATAATTGGAAATTAATTAAGAGAAACTAAAAGTAAAGACAAGAAATTTAAGAATGAGAAGGAGAATGTGTAATTAATGTAAGAATAAGAAAAGGGAAGCAATGAAAATTTAATGGTTAAATATGAAGAGGAAGTGGTTTAATTAATAATAATAGATGTAGTCTATTGATAATAAAAGGTGCGAAGTAATGGAAGACGAATTAAGCAGAAGAACTTAAATGGGAAGAAAAAGATAACAAGTTAAATGAGATATGAGAATGAAAAAGTATAAATTGGATGAAGGTTGAATGATTTCACAAAGAAGAGCAAGTAAATAAAAAAATGAAGAGATAACGAAAAAAAAAAAAGGTTAGAAAACATGACTTGATTATGTTGGTATTATAGCATGTCATTCACACCTCACAAATCATGCATTGTACTTTTATCAGTCTTATCCTACGAGCTTCAGCTCAAGTTGTATGTATTCAATCTTTTACAAGTATTGATAAAAGAAGCGTAAGCAAAGATTGGGATCTTCAAGAATACATTTGAAGAAAGGAGTAAATTTTAATTATTTGATTTATAGATATAATCATATATATTTGTTCAAGTCTTATGTATTTGCTTCAAAGTATTGTATTGGGAAACTTCATGGAAACAATGAGATTATATTGGATGAATGTAATAAGTATACGAATTCAATGAGATGCATATCCGATCTAATGCTCCTGGAAATGGATGTCATAGTTGTGGTTGTGAGCTGGAATTTAGGCGGTGCCTGAGTATAGAATGTTAGTCATCACAGACTCAGACTCAGACTCGGACTCCAACTTAATAAAAAAAACTCAAAAGACTTAACTCTTTTTCATTTTAGTTGCATCCATGATAAGTGAGGTGTGATCCGTAGGCGCGTCAGCTTCCATTATCAGCACGTCCTCATCTTCATTGTCGTTCCCTATATGCGCCTAGGCCATCTCTTTATTGAAGAAAGATCCTAGATCTCCTTCTTCACAAAGATGTGCCCAATCTGTCTGCATCATTCCGGCAAAATCGATATGCTAAATCTCAACCTCTTCATCATTGTTGGATAGCTGATGGCCGAAGAAGATCTTCAACCCTTGCAATTTTTTGTTGGTCTTCTCTTCTATCCATGGTTTAGGGAATCCACAATAAACAAAATCATTCCATTCTTTGATGAAATAGCCATTCAGCGTCGGCTTATACTTCCATATGCTTGATTCTCTCAGTTCTGGCTTGTATCCCAATCTGTATCCATGGCAATTATGGTTCACCGGGATTAGCTTCGAAATCCCTTGCAGATGCTTATCTAATCCCATGCCCAGAAAGTAGGACATTTCCTTCATCATGACTATGACCCTTGGATTCACATAGCTCCCCTCATCATTCATCAAAACTTGTACGGCCTTGGTTTCGTCAAAATCAAACCCGTTTAAAAAGAAATCCTCCTCCTCGTGTTGGATCTCGAGAAGTGGGGCAGCATCATTAAGCGGGGTTGGCAAGCTAGTTTCACCCGGTATAGTAATAGTTATTTTCTCTTTGATCAGCTTTACCTTTTGGTGTAGTGTGGATGGGACTGCTCTAATTGATGGGTTATGCAGCTATGGCCTTCACAATAGCAGATTGAATGATGTTGGCACATCAAGAACATGAAACTCTACTTCACTCTCTAACGTTCCCACGGTTATAGAAAAAATCACCAGTCCCAAGACATCTCTTTGTGTGTTATCATATGCTCGTACCCCATGTGCACTCGGCTTAAAGTCTTGCGTCCTCAATCCTAAGAAGTAAGCAGTAAGAAGTTCGCAGCGAGTATACGCTGAGGGAGGAACTATTGTCGACCAAAACAACCGGCACACATTTCCCTAGGCATTTGACGGTTAAATGTAACGGCTTATTGTGGGATGGCTCTCTGCTGGAAAATCTATGTCACTGAAGGCGATAACATTGGACTCTTTCTTGGGTATAAGCATTCTAATCAGTTGGTTGGGATAGACATCAATTGGTATATCCACACTATTTAAAGCTTTTAGGACTGCATGTCAGTGCTTGTGAGATGCTACAAGCAACCCCCAAATGCTTACATTGGCTTATGTCTTCTTAAGTTGTTTCAGAACTGCATCTTCCTCTTCACCATTTTGTCTTTCTGCTCTTTCTGCCTACTTCCTTAGTTCCTTTGTGCCCCTACTTGGTTGCCCCTTTTCTAGCTGTGCGGGCTTAAAATGCCTCTTGTTCCTTGTCAGATGCTCTATTTGCTCGTCGAGCTCCCATAGTCCTTCAAACTAGTTAACCACTTCCCGAATCTCGACCACTGAGCACCCTTTCTCTTAAAAGGCCTAGAAATTGTCTATCTCTTCATTGTTTCCTTCATCTCCCTAGAAATCAATTCCCATTATATTTTGCGAAAACCAATTAGACTCTTCACTGATATTGGCCTCTAGCTCAAAGAGTTGTGACAGCGATACCTCATTAAACAAGTCTTCATAATCGTATGAAGGGGGAGGGCCCCACGGCTCCCATGGGCCTCCATGGTCACACGGTTCTTTGACTATCGGGTGCCATTCTGACACATCTTCTCCTTCATCATATTGTATGTCCATGAATTCCTGCTCTATCTCTTCTAACTCCCACATGTTGTTCTTTTCTTGGTATTCCCATTCAAGAGAACATAAGACAAGTCCCTCGAGTAGAGGTGTCCTTGGCTTCAGCTCATGAAGAGGAACAATGTATACAGAAGCATCAAATGCAAGACTTATGGTTCCTAACAAATTCACTTGGGGTGAACTTTCTTCTTTCCCATCCTGCTCCTTCTTCTCCTCGGCTTCCATATTGACCGGTGGATTTTTTTCCTACTTACTTTCACTATCGACATTCTTCCCATTAGAGGATTCTTCTACTTATGATACCATTTTTCCTGTTTCTTCCATTTCAAAACTCAAGTTGGCTTTGTTGGAGAGAGGGAGCCGCGCAGCGGAAAAAATTTTAATCGACATCGTGACCGTAAAAAACGACGTATGCGATTTTCATGAAAAATGAAAACTATAATGATTTTAATAGTTTAATACCTTTATGAAACTTGTCGAAAAGTTTCAAGAAATCCCGAATACGTTGAAGACGGCCTTGCAATCTTCTAACGTATGACTCGGACGCACTACAACGATCACGATGTGTGGGCACCGATTCCGATCGAAGTGTTCTTCCTCCTTTTGGTTTCTTCTCACACAATAATCTCCAAAAAGGCAAAATTAATTACCAAAGAGGAGAAGGGGGCGGTAGCTATGTAGGAGTATTAGGGTTAATGTTTGATTAATGAGCCTCCTTTTTAATAAATAAGAATACATCAAAATTATATTAAATATATACTCTCGTTCCTAAAAGGATATAAAGAGATATACTTAACATAAATAATTAATCCCATCATCTCCTAGGGCCGGCCACTTAGGGAGTAAATCCTAGGTGTGCCAAATACCAAAACCGCCCCTCATTAATTTAATTTAATTTTCGAATGTCCCCGGCGGCAAAATTGACATTCCAATTAAATTAAATAATTACCGAAACCAGCAAGAAAAATATCTGTGCGTATTATGGGCTACGTGAGGGATCACGAGGAAGTATAGAACTCGGGCAAACGGTACAAGAAAACCGGATATCCCTAACTCTGTCCCTGAGTTATATCCTTTTTCGTACTAACCAGAACTTATTCTACTAAAGGTCCTGATTGAACTCCCGCCCCTAACTCAAATTATGTCTTGAGTTTCTAATTATCAAATGCACTAAATTCTCTCCACGTTTAAGATATGGATTGCCGATAAATAAATTAGGTTACTGAGAATCCGATTTAACTATTCTCTTTTCCTCACAACCGCACCGCTTAACCTTTTGATATGCCGGATCCGAAGATCCACTGTACATGTTTAGCATAATCAAATCTATAAGCAAAGCACACGAGGAGAAACTCCTCAACCTAAATTAGTCATGGTTTCTGTCAGTTGATTATCAATCATTGAAAAAATAATGCAAGTACCTAACTCATCAGTATTGTTGATCTCATGGAGGAAATCTCAACCATTGACGACTCAAAGTACTGTACATCATCTGACCAAAATTAATTAATCACTTCGGGATTAAGAGTTCGTGTAATACATGATAATACGGGATGTGGATCAATTCATATAGTCAGTAGAGAATCGATCATCATGTTGATCCTGCTCAATACACTCCAAGTGTACTAACACATCGAGCTCGAAAATCAAATTTCCAAAACTTGAATTCGATCCGTTTGACCTAGCAAAGACTAGCTACTATAACGCTGTACTACAATCGTACTAATGGAATGTCCGGGTCCATTGCGATTGTGAGCCTACCTGTATAATCTGTCAGAACCTATGACCCGATCTTCCGTGCAGCACGCACTGAGTCAAATACTAGATAGAATATACGAACTATGCATTCATACATCACAAATATAAATATGAAACCATAAATGAAAAACCATCTCAAATGTTTCTTATTAATATGCCAAGGATCCAGAATAAAATACATAAAATGCATGACTTTTCAGTATACATTCCCAACAATCTCTCACTTATACTCAAAGCCATGCAGGAACACACCTAACACCTAACCTTTCTAAATGGTTATCAAAGACTTTCTGAGACAACGCCTTAGTAAAAGGATCTGCTAGGTTATCCGCAGATGCTATCTTAGAAACTACCATGTCTCCACGTTGCACAATCTCCCGGATGAGATGATACTTCCTCTCAATGTGCTTTTTCCTTTTGTGGACTATTGGTTCCTTTGAGTTCACAATCGCTCCACTGTTATCACAATATAGTACAATAGGTGATTGTACCGATGGTATCACATCCAAGTCTATTAGGAAGTTCCTAAGCCAAATCGCTTCCTTAGCTGCATCTAAAGCTGCAACATATTCAGCCTCCATGGTAGAGTCAGCAATACAAGACTGCTTCACGCTCCTCTAACTGATGGCTCCACCTCCCAAGATAAACACATAGCCCGAGGTGGACCTTCTAAAATCTCTATCTGCTTGAAAATCTGAGTCAGTATACCCAAGAGGTATAAAACTATCAGCCTGGTACACCAACATATATTTCCTAGTCCTTTTCAGGTACTTGAGTATATTTTTTACCGCAGTCCAATACTTTTTTTCTGGATTAGACTAATATCTGCTTACCATGCTTAAGGCATAACAGATATCTGGTCTAGTGCAGAGCATGGCATACACAAGACTTCCTACTGCTAAAGCATAAGGAATACCTCTCATCCTTTCTATCTCCTAACGTGTCCTAGGACATTGATCCCTAGATAGAGTAATCCCATATCTGAATAAATTCTTTCTTAGAATTTTCCATGCCAAATCGAGCAATAATCAAGTCAATATAACGGGCTTGGGATAAGCCCAACATCCTACGTGATCGATCTCGTATGAGCTTGATCCCAAGGATTTGACCCGCTTCTCCCAAGTCTTTCATGTCAAATTGACTCGATAACCACACCTTTACCGAAGATAGGAACCCCATATCATTTTCGATCAGGAGAATGTCATCAACATAAATGACTAAAAATGCCACCTTATGCCCATCACGCTTTCAGTACACGCAATACTCAATAGGACACTGATCAAAGCCAAAGTTTTTAATCACTTGATCAAATTGAGTGTTCCAAGACCTTGATGCTTGCTTAAACCCATAAATGGATTTCTTAAGCTTGCACATCATGTGCTCCTGGCCCTTTGCTATGAACTCGTCTAGCTGCATCATATAGATGCTCTCGTCAAGACTTCCGTTAAAGAATGCCATCTTGACGTCCATTTACCAAATATCGTAATCGAGATGAGCAGCAATGGATAAGAGAATCTGAATGGACTTAAGCATAGCCACCGGTAAATAGGTTTCCTTATAATCGGACCCTTCTTTCTGAGTAAACCCCTTGGAAACAAGCCTAACTTTGAAGGTTTCCACCTCCCCGTCTACTCCTCTCTTTTTCTTGAAGATCCATTTGCACCCGATGGGTTTTATCCCATCTAATGGATCTACAAGGTCCCATACCTGATTAGAGTACATGGACTCTATCTCAGATTCCATAGCCTTTTGCTATAATTTTACATCCTTGTCTTGTACTGCTTCATTATAGTATCTGAGTTCGGTATCATGTTCTTTCAGAATCGTGTCATAAGACTCTCCCAAGAACATGAATCTCTCGAGTTAACGAACAACCCTCCCACTACGACGAAGCTCCTGCTGTGTACTCACGATGAGTGGTATCTCATTATGTTCATTAGGTATGTTTTCTGATTGTACTAAATTTTCATTCCTCACCTCTTCAAGAACAACTTGTGACCAGAGTTTCTGATTTATTACATAATTCTCTTCCAATAATCTTGCATTTGTGCTAACAAATACCTTCTGACTCTTAGGATTATAAAATAAATCACATTTAGTTCCTTTAGGGTATCCTATAAAGAAACAGACATCTGTCTTTGCTTCCACCATACTTGTATCTCTCACCAACACGTGTGCTGGGCAACCCCATATCTGGAATTGTTTAAGACTTGACTTACGCCCAATCCGTAACTCCAAAGGGGTTTCGGGAACTGCCTTAGTAGGCACCGAATTCAGAATATATGCTTCCGTTTCTAATGCATACTCCTAAAACAAATGCGGTAAATCTGAATAACACATCATGCACCTCACCATCTCTTTAAGGGACCTATTCTTCCTTTCTGCTACACCATTCCGCTGAGGCATACCTCGTGCAGATAATTGGGATGCTATCCCATATTCTGATAAGTAGTTTCTGAACTCCCCAGAAAGGTATTCACCTCCATGATCAGATCGTAGGGTTTTGATAATTTTACCTGTTTGCTTCTCTGCTTCCACCTTAAACACTTTGAATTTTTCAAAGATTTCAGACTTGCGATGAAGCAGGTAAACGTATCCATACCTAGAGTAATCATCAATAAAAGTGACGAAATACTCATACCCATCTCTTGCCTAGATGTTCATGTGACCACATAAATTAGAGTGAACCAATCCCAACACTTCTTTTGCTCTAAGTCCCTTGGCCGTAAACGGCCTCTTGGTCATTTTACCTTCTAAACAGAATTCACATACTGAAAGTGCCTCCACTTCCATTGAACCCAAAGGTCCATTTTGAACCAGTCTTTGTATCTTTTTTAGATTAACATGACCCAAACGAAGATGCCAAAATAGCGTTTGGTTCAAGAAGGAAACTTTTCTTTTAAGTGGTAAAACATGTAAATTATTCACATCATTATTTTTGTCAGTAGAAATAGCAAGGTATAAAATATAAAAAGTATTTTCCAATGTACCATGACAGATAAATTATTTTTCAACATAATATTGCATGAAAACTTATTAAAAAAAATAGAATACCCATCATTCCCCAAACAGGAAACCGAAACTAAGTTTCACCTGATTTTGGGTACATATAAAATGTTCTTCAAAATTAAACTTTTATTTTTACTGAAATAAAGAACTACTTCTACCACTGCAACAGCAGACACCTGGGAGTCATTTTCCATCTAAAGGTAGACCTCGTCCTCTCTAAGCTGCTTGGTTACCTGGAACTACTACAAAGAATTGCAAACATAATTAGTGGCTCTCGTATCTACACACCAGGTTTCTATAGATACAACCGCTAAACATGATTCAACTACTAGAGAAAAGACAATACCTGCAGCTTGCTTGTTCTTCCGGTCAGGACAGTCCCTCTTCCAGTGTCTCGGCTTCTGACAAAAATAGCACTTGCCCGTAGGTGCCTTTACCTTCACCTTGGTAAGTGATGGCTTAGCCTTGCCAACCTTCCTTGCATTTTTCTGTTGCTGCCCTTTCTTCTTTTTCTTGTCACCTCTTGACCTAGAAGTATAAGCCTTTTTCGCAACAAATGCATAGGTTGGCTTGCGGATAACACCTTCCGCTGCTTATAGTTCTTTCAATAATTCTGCCATAGAAAAATCTAGTTTGTTCATAGTGTAGTTTAGTCAGAATTTTTAAAACGAATTAGGCAGTGACTAGAGCAGGATATCGATTTGGGATTCTGCATCGATTTTTGTCCTAAGGACCTTCAGCTCGTTAAGAAGATCAATCATCTTTAATACGTGGTCCCTTATAGGTGTACCCTCAGCCATGGTCGTGTTCATGAGAGCCCTCATGGTCACCTTCCTTGCTACCCGACCCTGATCACCAAATATTTCTGTAAAGTTCAACATGATCTCAGCTGCAGATGCCATAGACTGATGCTGGCTTTGCAGAACATCCGACATAGATGCCAGGATGTAACAGCTAGCCATCCGATCAGCCTTCACCCACTTCTCATAAGCCTGGATCTCATGTTCGGTGGATCCATTATAAATAGTGGGAGGGCAGGGGTCATGCAACACAAACTTATAGTCGTCAGAAGTCAAAACAATATCAAGGTTCCGTTTCCATGTGATAAAGTTTGGTCCAATAAGTTTATGTTCCTTGAGAATTGCCGCGCTAGTAGATTGAAAGATCCCATTATTAAATCCTGAGAAACAAAAGAGAAAATCTTTTTAATTCTTTTATCAAATTAGGGTCCCTCAACTTTTTAATTTAAAAAGAATTATTGACAGCCCGAATCCTTCGTGATTAAGCAGGCCACGTAGTGTAGACGTCTACTAATCAACACCCGTCCGAACAGACATACCAGTCTATTAATTTACTATCGGAATCAAATATCATAATAAAAAAGCCACCGGCCCAGAGTCACATCAATTGATAGGCCACGTAATGTGGACGTCTAACAATCAACGAACAAAGAATTACAAGGTTTTTCATTCGTTGATATAGGACATTCCAAGTAATTAAATAGCCAATAAATTTTGGTCCCCACAAATAAAAACAGTGACTCCTTAGGGAGGATATTTTTATTCATGGGTTAAGTGTATAACCATTACTCTTAATTTGAAAACACCGTATCAAAGCCCTGGGCCCAGTGTGAACGAACCTTACTTCGCACTATTCTCAAATCTACTTCTTCCGAAGATTCGTTCTGGAGATACCACGATTATATCCCTTCCGTATGGAGACCGAAAGTCGAAGCCGACGCGCGACCTATAATCACATCTCCTACGAACGTATAATGGAGACCGTAGAATTTATCTGTGACTAAACTCTTCTCCCACTTAATATTTTAAAAATCGAGAGTTTTTTCTTTTTGTTCATTTTAAACGATTAAACATATTTTAATTCCTAATTAAAATAAATTCGGTTTTAATCAATTAAAATATTTCTTATTTAATTATAATAAAATAAACAAAAAACTTTCTTATTTAATTTGGCAAAAGAAATTAATTACGCGAGTTTTAATTAAAAAATATTAATTAATTTTAATACAAAAATTAAATAAATAATTATCTATTTATTTTTCCGTTTTAAAAAAATGCTAGGATTATTTATTTTATAAAACCGTTTTTCCTAATATACTTCCGATAATAAAAATTATCCATAAAAAGAAAAACAAATAAAATAAAAAATTAACCACGCAATTAAATAAAATAAATAAATAAATAATTAAATAACGACATAATAAATATAATTTGTCGTTACGATCCAGTTCGTCCGTTTAATCTTTTAATCTGACGGTCTCGAATTAAAGATTAAATGCCTAGGGTTTTGGAACCCTAAACGAGCCGTTAAAGAACTGAATCTTTTTCGTAGCCTCCGGACCACCGTAATAGCCTCCGGACCACCGTGATAGCCCCGGACCACTGCTGGAACACCGAAAAAATTGAAGAAAAACCAGCTAAATAGCCCAATGAATGGGCCTAAAAACTGCTGCCTTTGACAACCCTACGCCACCTTGTCTTATCCGCTGTTTGGCTGCCTTGCCGCCACTGTTGAACCCCCAAAAAATTATGGTAGGTAGAGCACATCGAGATCTTCATCTCCAAAAAAAATTGCGTCAAAATACGATGTCGAAGTGGCCCAAAAAAATTTTCAAAGGGCCAAAATTCTATTGTGGCGCCACTGTGCGCACCAAACTTTCAAGTAGTTTTTGAGCCCTTTGCCGCCGCCGTCGAACCGCAACCAAACCACCATCGAATAGCCAACGAAAAACTTTATTTTAGCAAAAAAATCACATAAAAAAGAATTGCCGAAAGCCCCGAAGTCGGCGCCCTGCTGCTGCCTTATACTGCTGCCGCTGCCTCCTTCATCCCTTTTCGTCTCATTTTCGATTCCCGTTTCCGTGACACGATTGCATCAAATATAAAAAAAATAGAATAAAATAATATATTACATCGCCAAAAATATATACCCCACATAGGAGGTGTACAATCGATCTAATCTCGAAACAAATACCGTTGAGATATACGATATAATTAAAATATTCATTCATTCAATCATATAACCGGATCGTAACGACTTACAGCTCCAAAATCAAGGTTAGCACAATAGTTTTTCATGAAAAATGCAACCGTGGCTCTGATACCATTGTTGGAGAGAGGAAGCCACACAGTGAAAAAAAATATTTAATCGATGTCGTGACCATAAAAACGACGTATGCGATTTTTATGAAAAACTAAAACTATAATGATTTTAATAGTTTAATACCTTTATGAAACTTGTCAAAAAGTTTCAAAAAATCCCTAATACGTTGAAAATAACCTTGCAATCTTCTCACGTATGTCCCGGATGCACTATGACGATCACGATGTGTGGGCACCAATTCCGATCGAAGTGTTCTTCCTCCTTTTAGTTTATTCTCACACAATAATCTCTAAAAAGGCAAAATTAATTACCAAAGAGGAGAAGGGGCGGCGGCTATGTAGGAGTATTAGGGTTATGGTTTGATTAATGAGCCTCCTTTTTAATATATAAGAATATATCAAAATTATATTAAGTATATACTCTCTTTCCTAAAAGAATATAAAGAGATATACTTAACATAAATAATCAATCCCATCAACTCCTAGGGCTGGCCACTTAGGAAGTAAACCCTAGGTGTACCAAATACCAAAATCACCTCTCTTTAATTTAATTTAATTTCTGAATGTCCCCGGTGGCAAAATCGGCATTCCAATTAAATTAAATAATTATCGAAATCAACAAGAAAAATATTCGTGCGTATTATGGGCTGCGTGAGGGATCACGAGAAAATTGAATATCTCTAACTCTGTCCTCGAGTTAAATCATTTCCCGTACGAACCAGAACTTATTCTACTAAAGGTCCTGACTGAACTCCTGCCCCTAACTCAAATTATGTCTTGAGTTTTTAATTATCAAATGCATTGAATTCTCTCCACGTTTAAGATATAGATTTTCGATAAATAAATTAGGGTACTGACAACCCAATTTAATTATCCTCTTCTCCTCGCAACCGCACCGCACCGCTTAACCTTTTGATATGCCGGATCCGAAGATCCACTGTACAGGTTTAGCATAATCAAACCTATAAACAAAGTACACGGGGGGATCTCCTCAACCTGAATCGAACGTGGTTTTCGTTAGCTGATTATCAATCATCGGATAGATAATGCAAGTACCCAACTCATCGATATTGTTGATCTCATGGAAAAAATCTCAACCATTGACGACTCAAAGTACTGTACATCATCTGAACACAATTAATTAATCACTTCGGGATTAAGAGTTTGTGTAATACATGATAATACAGGATGTGGATCAATTCATATAGTCAGTATAGAATCAATCATCTCGTTGATCTCGCTCAATACACTCCAAGTGTACTAAGACATCGAGCTCGAACATCGAATTCCCAAAACTTGAATTCGATTTGTTCAACCTAGCCAAGACTAGCTACTATAACGATGTACTATAATCGTACCAATAGAATGTCTGGGTCCATTGCGATAGTGAGCCTACCTGTATAATCTGTCAGAACCTATGACCCGATCTTCTGTGCAGCACGCACCGAGTCAAATACTAGATAGAATATACGAATTATGTATTCATGCATCACAAATATAAATATGAAACCATAAATGCAAAACCATCTTAAATGTTTCTCATTAAAATACCAGGGACCCAGAATAAAATACATAAAAAGTATGACTTTTCAGTATCCATTCCCAACAGGCTTCCCTATACCAAGCTACTCCTTGGTGCCAAGCTGTATCATCACTTGGGACGGTTAGGGCATGCCACTTGATGTCAATTTCAGCTTCTTTCAAATCATGTAATGCCTCAAGGCAGGCCAGATCTTCCCGTAGTCGTCTGATTTCTTCGTCTTCCTCATCATTATCATTGATAGGGGGAGGCACTTTCTCCTCATAGACGATAAAGATCGAGAAATTATCGTAACCATCATCTATCAAATCCTGAATAAGGTTGTCAAGCAGTAATACTTCTAAACCAAACAGCAGAACTGTAATTGGCTTTGCTTCTATTGCAGAGACTATGAATTTCATGGGATCAAATCCTTTTGACTCTCCTTCAACGGCGTTCACATTTTGCTAGTTTGCATGGTTAGGTAGAGGGTTGGTGATAACAGTCGGCTTCTGAGCGGCAGTCGATAGAGGAATCACCTTGTTGCCTATCAAGTCTTGAACCTCATGCCGGAGCCTCATGCAGTTGTTAGTTAAGTGACCGTTCCACTATTGGAAGGCGCAGTACTAGGTATGATTATATCTGGGTGGTAAAAGATTTGGGGGCATGGTGGGCTCCAAAGGCTTTAGGAGACCCCTTTCAATTAAATGGCTCAGGATGGTTCTTTTTTTTTTTGGGGTGAATTTTGGGCAGCAGACTAAGCAGATAGGCTAGCTTGATTTGGGTTGGGATTCAGCAAATTCACTTCATAACTTCAGTTCACGGCATTGGTGGCATTATTCGGATTGCTGGCATATAATTTCCAAACCATTTTCTAACTCGGTTCTCCCTTTTCAATATCCCCAGACTGCAGTGCATCTTCTATATGTATCCCAGTATAAAAAACCTGCTCAAATGTCATCAACAGCTGTGTGATCAGATACTTACGGAACTGCGGCTGCAAGTTCTTCACTACCATTCTTACTTGTTTCTTCTCAGTGGGTTAATTTGTCATTTTGAATGCTTTAGCCCTCCACCGGGTCAAAAACTTAACAAAAGAATCTTTGGCCTCCTGCCAGGTGGCCTCGAATTCTCGAGTGGTGACATTGAGTTAGATGTTGTAGTTATACTGATTGACAAATGCAGTGGCAATGTCCTCCCACGTTCTTGCCTTTGCAGCATCTAAAGACAAAAACCATTTCTGAGAGGCTCCTCACAAAGACCGCTGGAAAAGCTGAGCTTTTAACTGATCACTGATACCTATCGGCGATAAAGTTTCCACGTACATTCTCAAATGAATCCTTAGGTCCCCGGTCCCGTCAAATTTCTTCATATCAGGGATTTTAAATTTTTCAGGCAACTTAGCATCGGGGAATAACAAAGACCCTCGACGTCTAGCATATAGTCCTCAACTCCTCAGGCTTTCCTCAAGATCCTCTCCAACTTGTCGACCTTATCAGATAAGATCGACTCCTTGATGGCCAAGATTTTTGGGATCCCTGGCCAGACGGGCTGTACAACTACCGGTTGAGCTACCTCGGGTCCTACATTATCATTCCAAATATTATCTCCTATACCATCCTCGGGGTCATTCGGAACAACTGCATTAGGGCCTGTAACCTAAGTCTACAAAGCTTGGATCTGAACCTGGCACTGAGTCTGGATCCTAGCCTAATTTGTTACAGTTGTACTGACTTCTTCAACAGTCCGTTGTAATTCCAAAATTGCCCTCATCATATGAGCCATAGTCAGCTTTGGGTCTACCATCAGTAATCTCAACTGACTGGTACATCTGACTCTTTCGCTCAGAGATCGGGCCTAAGTGCGTATAGGTTCTTCTCTTCTAGGCACTATTATCCCAGGTCTCTAACCTCTTCTTAGACTTCTTGCTTTCCTTCTTCTCCGCTCGGTCAACCTTGGGTGCTTCCCGGGCGACGGCTTCGTTTCTCATACCTCCAATGTCCTCCTCTACTTTGGAGTGCTGCTTTATCCTCAGCATCAGCTCGACCATGCTCTAAGCTAGCCTCTTGGTCAGCGAGTGCCTCAACTTGTGGGTTTTCTCCAACCCGAGCTTGAAGGAGGCCACGACGAGCTGCTCGTTGCAGTCATCTATATCATTGAAGGTCTCCCAGTATCACCGAGCATATGACCTTAGGCTTTCGTTCTCAGTCTTCCTTAATCTGAGCAAAGAATTAATTTCCTTAGGCTGACGGCTATTTGTAATGAATCTCGCTGCGAACAGCTCGACGAGTTGTCTCCAGCTTCCAACTGACCCAGCCGGAAGCTTGTCAAACCAACACAAGGCCACCTCGCCCAAGCTAGACGAAAACATCCTGCACATTAGAGCATCATTCCCGCCCTAAAGTGCCATCATCTGTCTATAATGTCGGATATGACCCATATGGTCAGTTTTCCCATCATAGAGATTGAATTTGGGGGTTTGAAACTTTCTTGGCGGATGTGCCCCATCCACCTCCCTTGTGAACGGGGAGGCAAATATCTGCTGCAAGGCACTCCGAGCAGCATCTTGTGCCGACCTCCCCGTGGTCGGCTGTAGTCTCCCCTCGAGCTGGAGATTCAACCATTGCTTGAGCTCTTCTTTCTCCTCTACACGCCCGAGGTCTTGACCAGCCTGCCATTTGTGCTCACTACGGCGCTCGGTTGGTTCATTGGTGTTGTTGGAGGTCTAGGCTTGCCCCTGCCTGTTCCTCTTGAAGCCTGAGACGCGGCTCTTCTCAGGGTCCTCCACACGTTGACAAGGTCTAGCGTCCTTCCTCGAGCCACGACTGGCCTAATGCCGAACAACATCTCTCCCCCGATTATGGTCGGACCTTTCACGGTTGGCCTCCTCTCGTTCAGTCTGAGCTCCTGGCGAGCGTCGGTTCATTTGAGCCTTCATCTCGTTGAGCTCTTGTTGGAGCCTGTCCAGTTGCTCGTCCCTCTTGTTTAGCTGATCCTGATACCCTTTCAGGACTTGTTACATGGTGAAACGTGGGGAAAGACCCCAGCAGAAGGTGTTGACTCATTAGAACCCCCAACCTGGGTTCGTTCTCTCATCCTGCTGAGCCTAGTTCCACCAATATGAACTTCAAAAGCCACTCGGTGTCCTCCTCCACGGTGAGTTGCATGCGATGCACTTGCTCGTGGTATGCGTGGCTCTCTCAGCTCTTCAAGCTTGTGGTTCCCCCGACTAGCCATGAAGATGCTCTAGGGAGTTCCCACAGACGGCGCCAAATTGTAGAGGATCAGGATAGGGATCTACTGGTCCCGTCCAAACTGGCTGTGATGTCAGGAGAGAATGCCACGTGAGTGCTTGCACAAGAAAGGGGTGAGATGCCCGCCGGTGGCTTTATACTTGTGGACCCTCCGACGGTCAAGTCAGGCAAGGGATTTTAGAGAGAAGGAAGAGCTTGAGAGTAAATTTTGGCATAACTTTGGCTTGGTAAAATAGAGCATACCTTTCATCTTCAACTTGCTGGCTACTTATAGGTAGAAAAATACTTGGCCCGCTCATGGAGTCCGACCCGACTCGAGCAGGTCGGGTTGTACCTCTTCTCTCTGATAAATGCATAGCAATTAATGTCTTGATGGTGATTTATCAATGCCATCATTGAATATCTCTGCAAGATATCTCTGCAAATGCCTTTTGTCATGTCTAGATGTCCATCAGTATTCAGATCTAGCTTAGGCTAAACAGCAGGCCTAATTTGGACTACGGCTAGGCCACCCCCACCTGACCGTTTTACCCCTGAGTTGGCCAATTTACTACCGATGTTTCATTTTCGTACCAAATCTCGGATCTATGTACCGTAGGACATGACCTTTTTAGGATCGTCCATTTAGCTCGGAACAAGGTTTAGACAGCTCACCTTGCTCGGCTATCAATGCCGAGCGTCACTCACCATGGTGCCGAGCACAATGCCCTCAAAATTGGGACTGGATCCTCACCGAGCTCGGATACTCCTCCCATATAGCTCGGCCTATTACCCGAGCTGATGTGACATGCCAAGGCTCGTCCCATGATGATGAGGACTGCTGCGTTGTATGGCCTTTCACGTGTGCTCCATGCGGACTCCACGCGGTTTAGGTCAGAACTTGATTCTCCCTCAATATATATATCTCTAAATTTCTCATCCTCCTCTTTATAATATTCTGCAACTTCTTATTTCTTCCAAGCTTGCTACTCGTTAAACTGCCACTCCCGAGCGGTAAAAATTGGAGGGTTGTGGAGGTACACGTGTGAGCCAAAAACATGAGTTACTTTATTTTTATATTTTTATATTTTTTCTTTTTATTTGTATTATTTTTATTTTATTTTATTATTCCTTCTCGACTCATTTACTCCATAAACAAGTAATTTTATTAAAATCTCCTACAAACTGTACCACATAGATAAATATCTATAAATTATTATTTATATCTATTTTATAATAATAATTAAAACACTCACCGAATTTTTGAATCCTCTCCTTCTCGAAACTTTGTTTTCTCGTCTGTGTCTTTCAAAAGAATCGAAAGAACCCACACAGGTTCTTCTGCCAATTTCCTTTGCTTGCATCTTTTTCATTTTGTTCTCTCTCTCTCTCTCTCTCTCTCTCTCTCTCGCTCTCTCTCTCAAGAAGAAGTGGATTTGCTGGAGGAAAGGGGGAGAGAGAGAGAGGGAAGAGGGGGGAAGTTATGTTGGGTTTGCAGGTTTGGGTGAAAAGAAAGAGAAATGGTTTGGGAGAAAGAAAGAGAAAGAGGTAACATAAATTTGAAAGAGTCAGAGTAGAGAAGTTTGTAAGGTAATCCGAGAGAGGGGAAGCTTGTGAGGTAATGTGAAAGAGAAAAAATAAATTAGAGAGAGAAAGGGAGAGAGGGAGGGGAAGTTTGTAAGGTAACATGAGATAAATTGCTTTTTGCTCTTTTTTTTTCTTTTTCATTTATGAAGATAGTTTTTAGTTTCAAATGGAGAGATAAAATGACTTCAGTTTTACCCATTGAAGATATTTGAGACTCTCAACCATCGGAGAAAGTTGACGTTTATTTGAAGCCGTTCAATTTTGTTCCCCAATAGACAAAACCTATTGGAATAACTAAAGTACTTACAGCATTTGGATTCTAATCAGGTAAACTAAAAACCACAGTGTTTGGAGTTAATTTTTTTTTAAATAAATAAATAAATAGAAAACATTAATCTCATCTTTATGGATCTAAATATTTTATTCCAATTTTTAAATTATTTCAACTGTTTTGCAGCCAAATTGGAACTGATTGACTCTTTTGAAGCACAAAGTTGTTTCCATTTGTTAATTGGACAGGCATTGAAATTGTAGTTTGTTTTTATTTTTATTTTTGTTATTTTCCTACTAGAACCCTTTGTTGGAATCTGTGAATTTCATTGGCCATGAAAATTCAAATTTTAATAGCTTGAGCAATTACAATTGAATTAGCCATTCAATTGCAATTGAAGCCTGCAAACCAACAGCCATGAGTGGCTATTGATTTTCAGGGGATAACCCTCCAAATGGAAAAGGCCTGTAACATGAATCTCTCAGAGGAAGAGGAAGAGGCAGGCTCACGGAAGGGGAAGAGACAGAGCCAGGTGCTCTATTCTTCTCCTGGGAGCTCTAAGGTCTCAGAAGAGGAAGAGGACGAGACAGAGAAGTGGAAGAGACACAGGCTGGAATTCAATTGCCATAAGTGGCAA
>JAOTRH010461079.1:0-28540 GCA_034768845.1 Heliamphora exappendiculata | reverse complement strand
GATGGCTGCAATATTACTATTTGGAACGAAACATTCAGCACCGAAGATTAAAAAATTTCATAGACAAATGTGCTCAAAGATAACATCAATAGAGTTGTCTTTAAGAAATTCACGTCTAAGCTAAACTTTAACTACCACATTTACACTTGATCCCTATTCGAGGGGGCTTTTAACGATGTTCCAAACTATGTAATCATAAGCCACTTACACAACTGTTTAATGTCATCTTTGATTTCTCCATCACTAGTAAATTGCTAATCTACATTTGTTCATGTGTTGAAAGAGAAAAAGGAGGTATGTAAATTGAAGTCAAATCGACATTTTTGTACAAGCAATACTAACTGTAACTGTAAGAAACAGGTGAGCTTGGGATAGCTATTTTTAAGCTTTTTTATAATGACTTTTTTCGTATTTTCAGGATTTTATTTTCTTATTTTTTCAGCTACATTTTTTGCTTTTTCCATCCATCACGATAAAACGAATCTAAAAATTATAGCAATTTGGCTAAAGTTGAAAAAAGCTTACTAAAGACGAAGAAATCCTTACCAAAGCCTTTGAAGTGGCTTTTTTGTATTTATCTAAACTTTTTTCTATTTTTTGCTCAAATCTTCTTACATTTATGATTACTCGTGACAAGAGGATCTAAAATTCGACAAAAAGAAAACTTACTAAAAAAGGGGGAAGATCATATAAAAAGCTGCTATCCCAAAGTGTTGCAAATCTCTCCCTATAGCCAGAAATAACCGAATTAACGTCTATGGTGTGTGGGTGCAATCTGGATACACCATGATATGTATATATAGACCACTTAAACTAATCTAACGATGCTGAACCACTGAATTATGCCTAAGGGTGATTGAGCTTGTAACTCTTATTTGAAAGGTCTAAAAGTTTGAGCCGACCACTAGATTATTCATTTATCACTCCGCCGTTGAGGCAATCTCCCAGGGTTTAGGCCTAGTAACTACCCGGTGTATGTGGAACTGGGGACTAGTATATATGTGAAAGATTAATCGAGACAAAGCGTCAGATACCTTCATTATAAAAACTAATAATTTATTCTATCTATTCTAGAACACCAATTGTCTCTCTACCAAATTAAAGTTCTGCAAATCCTTCAATTGTTCATATTGTCCCAAATTCAAATTTTTGATACAATAGCTACTACACTATTTAAGATTTAAAATAACTGCAAACACATGTGTCACCCTTCTAAGTAATAATTAAGGGCGATTGAGACTTACAAAGATAAGCCACTCTGGGGTTGCTGGGTTCAACTTCGTTTGCGACCCAAAGAATCGGTGCAATCTCGACCAGTGATGACGGAACCACCTCATTGTCCATCATAGTCTCTCCTAAATTACCGGCAGTCTAAGTCCGCAGAATCTGCCTCGGAGGATTCTGATTAGACCCCATTCTATTGTAAGCCATTTAATCCTCAAAAGCCGATCACAATAACGCTTAGGCCCCTGTAGTTCACCTGTCAAACCAATCAAGATTCCAAGATACCCATATCAGCATCAAAATACTTCTATTCGACTGAAACCAAAAACCCTCTTTTTTGGTTCTTCAGACAAAACAGAGGAATTCAAACAAGAATAGGGAATCTCGCAATAGATTATAGGTTTTCTCTTATTTCTTCCTCCTCAGCAATCAAGTCATTTATTGTTTTTAGCAAACATGGCAAGGAAATGATATCGTACTTGTGACATGGAGGATGATTCACAACCTAATCGGTCAAATGGCACTTCACATGAGTCTTCACAGCCAATCCAATCACATGGGTCTTCACAACTCCACCATGGCTCCCCACAAGCTCCATTGCATAACTCCTCACACACTCAAAATGCAGCGGACAACATTGATGATAAGTCATTTAGGGAATTACAAGTTGGAGTTACAGGTTGGGTGTACATAGTTTATTTTTATCATTTCATTTCATATTATTATTGTAGTTTATGTGCATTATATTAGTGGCATCTAATCTTTTTTAAGGTTTTTTAATTTTAAATTCAAATGAAGCAGGTTAGCGCAACAAACGAGGAGTTACACGAGCGTCTGATGTTTGGAATCTGCCACCAGGAAAATGAATTATGGTAACATTTAATAAAACTCTTTAGCCTATTGGAATAGAAGGTGGTGTGCTCAATCGCTTTATAGGAACTGTTGCTAGGAAGCCAAATCTATGCCGAATTAATTGCAATAATTGGCATAAAGTGCCAGATCATTACAAAGAAGAATACTTTAATATTATTGAGGTAATAATTTATAGTTACAAATATTTTTTTGTCACTATTTGTGAATATCACACATTAGTTTTTTTAGTATTTTTTGGAATGTTTATAGTTTGTTCTCACATTAAAACATGTAATTTCAGTCTAAGTTTGTTCTTCCTGAAGATGGGGGAGAAAGAATAACAATCAAGCTTAATATCTTGAAGCAGTTGGGTGAGAAATTGAGAAATTGGAAATGTAGTTTAAAATAAAAATATTTTGATGTGACAAAGACAGCGGCACAAATAGTGGCTACATCACCTGCAACAGTTAATCGTGAGCAATATGCCTACCTTGTTTCTTACTGGTTTTCAAAGAAATGACATGTATTGAAAATTTTGATGATTATGACAAATGCTGAAAAAAGCTATTGTATGATTGTTGACATTATATTTTTTTTTTCTGAATAAAGGAACTTAGTGAAAAGAATAAGACAAATAGAGAGAATCAAAAAGATCAACATACAACAGGATCAAAAACTTATGCACAACATGGGAAAGAATTGGTATTTAGAATTTTATATATTGTTTGATGTTTTTAAGTTGATTATCATATTATGCTTTTATTGTAAAAAATGAATTGTTTAAACACAGGAGGAAGAAAAAGGGGTTGCACCTAACCGAGCACAGCAATATATAGCAACTTATACAAAGAAAGACGGTACGCCGGTTAATGAAACAACAACTAAGAACATTGTAAGTGTTCGTCATTTTTTGTCATTAGAAAGTATTATGTTTCTTACTAATTAGTCATAATTCTTTTTAGTTTTCATTAATTCAAATAAAATTACGAGTTTTAGAAAAAAATTGAGGAATTGTTGAAAAGACAACCAAACGGCACGGAAGAGAGTTCCCATGGATGCATTGTTTGGTCGGCAAATAACATTTATTCTCAAGTAATTGATAAGCCTGAGCGTAATGGTCGTATTCGTGGTTTGGGATTTGGGCCCACTCCTAAAAGCAGCGGCTCAAGTTTTGGAAAATTTGAAAGGTTAAGAGTAACTTCTGAAAAAGAGAGAGCAAGAGACAAAGAAACGATCCGTGAGCTACAAGAAAAGCTTCAAGCACAAGAAGATAAGTTGCAAGCTCAGTCTGGTGAATAGCATTCTTGCTTAGGCAGTTGCGTGGCATCAAAGATTCCCATTAATAAGTATCAGAAAAATTCCTCTCTTTCTCTTTGTTCAACAATGGCATCAGAACACCCTTTTCTTTTCTTTTCTTTTAGTTTGTACATGTTTGCTCCAAGTTGAATAGTGAAAAGGTCACAATCTATCTTATAAGAGGCTTGTTTTTCTTAGGAAACTGAAACTGTCTGTTATCAATTCTATTTTGGATATGATTTCTAAAAGTGATGTTATCGTACTTTGATTTCAATAATTTTAATAATCATAGTAGTCCTTATTCTTCAATTCCTTTGGTGGAAGAATGTTATCCCGGATTGAAAATTTGAGCATCTTATCAGCAAATAAGTGGAAACAAATTATAAGTATTTTGTTAAAATTATAGACTTATTATTATAATTTTAAATAGTAGAACTTATATATTTTTAATTAAGAATAAAAAACTATAAATAAAAAATTATAAATAAATTTATTTAAGAACAGCATCAAACATGTAGAAACCAGCAACGCCATATGCACATCCTCCAAACTGAAAGAACAGCTACCTTTCAAGTACACAAGCACATCCTCAGAAAAAAAAAAAAAAAAAAGGAACAGCTACCTTTTCAAGTAGAAACCTTTCTTCTCAAATATGCTAATAATCTCTCCAACCTGAAACATAATCGTGAGAAAGCATTCACCAATAACCCATTTAAAGAAGGTAACAATAGACAAGGAGATCCAAAGAATGAAAATATCAAAAAATAAAAACAAAGCAGTCAGTAAATAAAATCCATATTATTAGAAATCAGTATTACAAACTTACAAAATCAGTAAATAAAGTCAATATTAGAAATTTTCAGTCAATAAAATACATAGGAATTGAAAGAGAGTGAAAGAAAAAGAACCGACAGAATCACAGTTCACCGCCGATTCGTCAATCGTCACCGTCACTGGTTCACCGCCGATTCGTCCTTCACAGAATCACAGTTCACCTTGTTTGTTGCCTCTCGCCGGTGTCGCCGCTACCTGGCTCGCCGGCGTTGATACTCGCTCGGACGCTCGGTTGCAGAATGAAAATTAATGGCGAAAAAAAACCATCGGTTGGCTATCTGCCTCCGCTGTAGATCACCGTCCATGATATATTAGAGATTCAGAGAGAAGAATAAAACTAAAATGCTCCGAAAAGGGTTAAGAAAAAGATGCCTTGTTTGCTTTGAAAGCTGTTCAACAAACACCAGCACTTGAAGTAAACAATGGCGTGTCTTAGTTATTTTGGGGTTTCTGATGATCGACGGTTTAGTTTTTATTTGGGGTATGAGGGATAGACCTAGGGTTTTTTTCTTTTGGTGGGATAGAGCTTGTTTTTTTTTTTTCGGCGGGATAAGGGTTTTACTGTAGTGTTTGGGTGGGATATAAAATTAATTCGGGTGGCAGATGGTTTGTAGCAGCGTTTTTTATTGAACCGCTGCTATATACTCACTTTTTAGTAACGCTTTATAATGGTGGCTATATATAATTTATAGCAACGGTTTTAAAAACCGCTAGTAAAACAACGCTGAGAAAAACCAATTTTCTTGTAGTGTTTCCTCTGCTTCAAATTGCTCCATTTTGTTCAAAAGATAACTAGTCCCAACCATGGCTTTTAGCACCTTCATTCCTTTTAATGTCCCTATCAGTCCTCCCATTATCATAGGAATTTCTTTGGATAGCAGTGGCATTAGGAGGGATCCACCACCCAAAAAAATTGCAACCACCGGCGGCACACTTGAAGTAAAGTCTGCATGGGTTCTTCTCTGTTTTAGATATCGCAATGGTTGCACTTTTCCTACACTTGCATCTTCTATTTTTAAACAAACTAAAATCATGGTTTTCATCATGTTGGGATTTGAATATCAATTCCCGAACGCGAACGGAAACAAAAAATTATGCACACACTAAAGAAAAATTACACAAGAATTTGCGTGATTTGACACAACCTACCTACGTTTACGGATGCGATAGATAATTAACTATAACTGTAGAATGTACAATCATGATATCAAAAGCACCCCCAAACCTGACACTAACAACCTGAGCCCATAAAACAAATCCTATTTCCTTGCTTAAAGGTTACTCCCGTGTCTTCGAAATTTTTCTATCTCTCTTTACATCTCTACCCGTTTGATTTATTCTCTACACAAAATAACTAGAATTATAAAATTTTATTTATAGGCAAACTCTAAAACCTTAACCCCTATATAATTATAAAATTCCTCATGTATTAAATTTCTTATAAATTCATAATTCCAGCTTATTCCAAATATATGTAAATAAAATAACAATTATATGGTTCACATAATACAAAATATACACCCAACAATTTTCACCTTGGCTTGAATTTTGCAAATCACCTTGAAGATAACTGATATGTAGATGTCGATTATGCCATCATCGTCAATCTATCACACTCAAACCAACATGGTCCGCACCTCCATACTAAGATACCCAACACTTATTTGTCAAGGTGTAACACCCCGACCCTTCACATGGCAAGAATATTGTCCGCTTTGAGCAAAAATCCTCACAATTTTATTCTTCTCAGGGGGTCACCCATCCTTGCATTGCTCTAGCATAAGCATGCTTAACTACGGAGTTCTGCAAAGATTTCTACCACATGAAAAAAGTATCGTTGAATTTAAGGGTCCAAGATTTTTCTTTTATAACTCAGGAACTTTCTCTCCATTTTCGATGTGGGATACCGAGATATCACACAAGGTGTCTTGATTGCTAACCATCTATCGAATCAAAAAATTACCATCTGACTTGACTCCACCTACAACTAAATCCCTAGCTGCATCCATTGATGATTAGTCTTCCATCATTGATTGAACCAGATTACTCTCGATTGCCTCTGATCACCTACAATCAAACTCGATTGCCCCTGATCACTTTTAAACTCACCTAATCAATCTCAATCTATGTCGATCTATCCAATTCCATCAAATCATTCAAAATCTGAAAACTCTGACCGTACTGATAAATCCGCAGCACTGAAAACCTTAAGAAATATATCTGTTTTGAATTTTTTTATAATATATACGATCCGATGTAACAAAAAAATTCTAATCGTTGATTTTGTGCTACTACCACACTAGATTTCAACCCTTAAATGATTCCATCACCAGTTCGTTGTGCCCCTGGTTTTCAAGAATCCAAACAAAATCATATTCCATTGATGATGAGAAGAAATCAATGCCCATTAATAGTTTCAATCCTTAGTTCCACACTAACTGTTTCGCTGCTCTCATCATTTTTTTTTTCTTTTTGTGCAAAAAGAAAAAATTATTTTTGATTTATACAAATCGAAATAAAAAATAATATTTGCGCTCTAATCTCCCACCACGACTTCGAATCTTCAACCGTCGGTTTTGATATTATTTGTTAGGATTTAAATATTAATTTTCAAACACGAATAGAAGTAAAAAAATCATGTACACACCAAAAAAAAATTACATAAATATTTACGTGATTCGGCATAACCTGCCTACGTCCACTGCGGTCTCTTCTTCTTTTATGTAGATAAAGGCTTTAACTGATGAAAAAAAAAGCTTCAATGGATGAATCCAAGGTTTGTCTATAGTAGACGAGCTTATTCCCCAAATCGTGTACGTAGTGCTCCATTTCGTTCAAAAGATAATGAGGGGCATTTTTTTCATCAACCAAAATGATATATTTGGCATATCAGGCATATTTTAAATGATCGTGTTTTTTTTCGTTTCGTCAACAAACGATCAACTAACTAACGATTGAACTAAGTTGTTATCTAAAATTTTAAAATAAGGGATCATAGTGATATTTCCGTTAGTAAGAGGGAATACAATGTGATTTCGCTATAATACAAGAGATGTAAGTGTATGTTACCCTTATAGTAATTGGTATTTTTTTTTCAAAATTATAAGTCTCTTTAGTAATAATATTATTATATTTCAATGTGAATAATCTTTTTCTTGCTTCTTTGACTTGCAATCAACGTAGAGAAACTAATCAAAAAACAACTCGTTAATAAACCATACTTAACTGTACAATAAAATACTTAAATAAAAATGAAATAAAAATGCAAAATCAATTCCACAACTATAGCAAATTACGAAAGAACAACTTAAATTTAACAATAGTTCTAGTATTTTTAGAAAAAAGAGAAAGAAAAATAAGTTAAATTGTTTGGGATAATATTTTTTGTAGTAACTTTTTAAAAATTTTTTTCTTTTAAAATTGTAGTGTTTGGGATATTGGCACAACTTTTTTTTTGTTTCGTGAGGAGAGTTGAATTTTTTAATTAAGAGTATTATAATGATTTTACTTTAAAAAAATTAATGTGTTTGGAATATATATAAGCTTTTTTTTATAGAAAAAATAGTTAAAAAAATTAGTAACTTTTTAGATAGGAAAAACAATACAACTTAAAAACTTACTTTTTTACCAATAAAAGCCAGCTTTTAAGATAGCCAAAACAAGGCCTTATTCATTGCTATTCACTTACTGAAATTGCCACATCCAAAATTTTTATGTACATATAATAATAATAATAATAATAATAATAATAATAAATTAGTCACTGCATCAAAGTTCAAAAAATACTAATGAGAAATACAATACCACCACGTACCATTACCGTTTTTAATAATTTCTGAAGAACGAAGTACTTTGCTTTTTAAAAATCCTAAACAGTGCTTAAGTTGTTTGGCAAATTAGCCTTTAAGTTATTTTTTAAAATTAGTTGACCTTTTTTAAAATAAGTTGATTGGGAAAAAATTTAACTTTTTTTAAAAAATTCTATTTAAATTAAATAGAATTATTTTGATTTAGTTTATAATAACGATTATATATTGAGGGGGATCAAGTTCCGACCAAGACTACGTGGAGCACGCATAGAAGTCCGTACAGTGCAACAGTCCACGTTAGCCCGGGACATCCCCTTACGTGTCCATATCAGCTCGGACGATAGGCCGAGCTATATGGTAATTTCTCCGAGCACTATAGAGCTCGGCTCCCAAATCCCGAAGACATAATGCTCGGCGCCATTAGGAGGATGGTCAACATTCATTGCCGAGCAAAGCAAGATGCTTGATCACTAAGCCGAGCTGGATAGATGACATTGAAGATTGTGTCCCGTGGAACACATACCCGAGAAGTAGTACGAAGATGAGAGATCGATAATAAATAAGCCAATTCATGGATAAAATGGTCAAATAGGGGTGGCTTAGCCTTAGTCCAAATTAAGCCTGCAGTTTAGCGTAGGCTAGACCTGAATACTGATAGACATCTAGATATGATAAAAGGTATTTGCAGAGATATCTTGTAGAGATATTCAATGATGGCACTAACAAGTCGCTATCAGGACATTAATTGCTATGTATTGATCAGAGAGAAGAGATACAACCTCACCTGCTCGGGTCGGGTTGGACTCTATGAGCGGGTTAAGTATTTTTCTACCTATAAATAGCGAGCAAGTTAAAGATGAAAGGTATGCTCTCTTTCTCTAAGCCAAAACTCTGCTGAAATTTACTCTCAAGTTCTTCCTTCCCTTCAAAACCCATTGCCTGACTTGATCGTCAGAGGGTTCACCGATATAAAGCCATAGGCGGGTATCTCACCCCTTTCTTGTGCAGGCACTCATGTGGCATTCTCCCATGACATCACAGCCATCTTGGACGGGACCAGTAGATCCCTATCCTGATCCTCTACAATTTGGCGCCGTTTGTGGGAAATCTCCTAGAACACCTCCATGGCTAGGCGGGGGAACCATGACCTTAAAGAGCCGAGAGATCCGCGCGCAACATGCATAGAAGCATCGCATGCAACACATCGAAGGAGTGGACACCCAGTGGCTTCTAAAGTTCACGTTGGTGGAGCTAGGCTCAACCGAAAGAGAGAACATACCTAGGTTGGGGGCTCCAATGACACAACACCTTTAGCAGGGGTCTACCCCCTACATTTCAACGTGCAGCAAGTCCTGAAGGGGTATCAGGACGAGCTGAGCAAGTGAGACGAGCAGCTGGGCAAACTCCAACAGGAGCTCTATGAGATGAGGGCACAAATGAACCAACGACGTTCGCCAGCAATAAGTCCCGAGCACGAGAGATCTAACCGGCACGAGAAGTCCAACCGAGGAGAAATGAGGGGTGCTATTCGGGCCCGGACGAGCCGTAGCCCAGTGAAGAATCCTCGATGTGATGAAGACCCTCAGAGGAGCCGCGTCTCAGGCTCCAAAAGAAATAGACAGGGGCAAACCCAAACCTCCAGCAACACCAATGAGCCAGCCGAGCACCGCAATGAGCAGGAATGACATGCTAACCAGGACCTCAGGCATGCCAAGGAGAAAGAAGTGCTCAAGCAATGGTTGAACCTCTAGCTCGAGGGGAGACTACAGCCGGCCACGGGAAGGTCGGCACAAGACGTAGCTCGGAGGGCCCTAGAGCAGATATTTGCCTCCCCTTTCACAAAGGAGGTGGACGGGGCAGATCCCCTCAGGAAGTTTCAAACCCCCAAATTCAATCTCTATGATGGGAAAATTGACCCTATGGTTCATATCCGACATTATAGACAAATGATGGCACTTTGGAGTGGAAATGACGCTCTGATGTGCAAGGTGTTTCCATCCAGACTGGGCGAAGTGGCCTTACATTAGTTTGACAAGCTCCTGGCTGGAACAGTGGGAAGCTGGAGACAACTCGCCGAGCTGTTTGCAGCGAGATTCATTACAAATAGCCGTCAGCCCAAGGAAATTGATTCCTTGCTCGTATTAAGGAAGGCAAAAAATGAAAGCTTAAGGTCATATGCTCGGCGATACTGGGAGACCTTCAATGATATAGATGACTGCAACGAGCAGCTTGCCGTGGCTTCCTTCAAGCTCGGGTTGGAGAAAACCCACAAGCTGAGACAGTCGCTGACCAAGAGGCCAGGTCAGAGCATGACCGAGGTGATGTTGAGGATTGAGCAGCATTTCAAGGTGGAGGAGGACATTGGAGGTATGAGCATTGAAGCCCCTTCTTGGGAAGCGTCGAAAGCTGACCAAGCATAGAAGAAGGAAAACAAGAAGGCCAGGACAGGTCCAGATCGGGAAAGAGAGCGCCAGATACCCAATGAGGTGTACGAAGTGGCAAACACCGTGTTTAAGGAGCCCATCCACAAGCTCCTCAACTAGATCAAGGAGAAGCCGTGGTTTGTCTGGCCGCCCAAGATGTTCATGAACCCGAGAAAACGAGATGAGAAGAAATAATGTGCTTACCATAGGGAGCATGGGCACTATACCGACCGTTGTCGAACGTTTAAAAGTTTCTTGGAGGAGCAAGTCAAGGCAGGGAATCTCGGGCAGTATATCGACAACGAGAAGACTAGGGCCGAGCAGCATGCTAAGGCCAAACAAGATAGAGGGGAAGATGAGCCCGTGGGAGTTATTAATGTCATTCATGCAGCCCCTGGGTCGGAGACAGTGAATGAAGCAAGGGGTCAAGGCTGAAAAGGGCACATCGCGAGATTATGCAGGCCCAATTCGAGCATGGTGAGCCGAGTAGAAGGAAGTATTCGAGCAATGAATCCCTAGCCGAAGATGTGACTTTCACTGAAGCCGACCTAGAGGGGGTTGAGTACCCTTACAACGACGCGCTCGTTATAACCTTCTGGATAGGGAGGTATGACGTAAAGCGTATCTTGGTCGATCAGGGGAGCTCGACGGAGGTAATGTATGTCGACCTCTCCTACAAATTGGGACTCACGAAAGCGAACCTGCAAAAATGCCATACCCCATTGGTTGGGTTCAATGGTCAGCCCACCCTGCCAATGGGAAGGATCACGCTTCCGGTAAAAGCAGGCTTCGAGCTCAGAAATACCGAGTTCTTGGTGGTGGACGTCCCGTCGCCTTATAATGCTATAATGGGAAAGACTTGGCTCCATCAGCTCAAGGCCATTCCTTCCCCTTACCACCAAGTTTTGAAGTTCCCAACAGCCTAGGTTGTAGAGTGCATCAGGGGAGATTAGGCAGTGGCCAAGCAATGCTTTATGGCTGCCATCCGAGGTCAGGGAGGCTCCTCTGGCGACGAACAGATGTGTGTGATGGAAGTACAAGACAGGCCACTCCTCGAAGACGTCGGGAAAGCACCAGCAGAGAAGGTGGTGGAACCACTAAAGAAAGTCATGCTGAATGAGAAGGACCCTGAACGGTTCTTCCTGCTCGGTTCCCATATGGCCGAGCAAGATGAGTCCGCTTTGGTGAGTTTTCTTGGATCAAGCGTCGAGGTCTTTGCTTGGACTCCCTACGAGGTGCTGGGCATTGATCTCGAGGTAATGGAGCATAAGCTAAATGTTAACTCTACACACAAGCCCGTTGTCTAGTGCGGGAGGAGGTCTTCAGCTCAGCATGCAGAGGTCGTTGCCGAGGAAGTTGAGAAGCTGCTCGAGGCGGGAGCAATTAGAGAGGTGCAGTACCCGCAGTGGCTGTCCAACACCGTGGTGGTGAAGAAGAAAAATGGAAAATGGAGGGTCTGGGTTGATTTCACTGACCTGAACAGAGCCTGCCCCAAAAACTCCTTCCCACTTCCCAAAATTGATCAGCTGGTAGACTCGGTGGCCGGGCACGGAACCATGAGTTTCTTAGATGCCTACAGGGGTTATCACCATATCGCTTTGAGCACGGATGATCAAGAGAAGACCAGCTTCATCACCTCCCGAGGCCTTTATTGCTATAAAGTTATGCCGTTCGGCCTAAAGAACACTGGGGCAACCTATTAGAGGCTGGTGACCAAAATATTCCAACCTATGCTAGGTCGGATTATTGAGGTTTACATTGACGATATGGTGGTGAAGACTAAGCAAGAGTATGACCATTTGGCCGACCTGAGCAGCGTGTTCGAGGTGCTAAAGACCTATAAACTGAGGCTCAACGCGTCAAAGTGTGAGTTCGGCGTGCAGTCGGGAAAATTCCTGGGGCACCTAATCAGCAGAAAGGGGATTGAAGCTGATCCTGACCAGATAGTTGCAATTCAGAACGTATAGCCCCCAAAGACTGTTCGAGAGATACAACGACTGACTGGAATGGCAACCGCACTGGATAGATTCATTAGCCGGTCATCAGATAAGTGCCATCATTTCTTTCAATTGTTGAGAGGGGGCAAAAATTTTATCTGGGGGGAAGAGTGTGATTAGGCGCTCCAAATTTTAAAGGAGTACCTGACCTCGGCTCCTCTCCTCTCTAAGCCCCTGTTTGGGAAAGAGCTATACCTGTACCTTGCAGTATCTGACCATGCGGCCAGTGCCATCTTGCTCAGAATGAATACTACCGAGCAGCTCCCGATCTATTATGTCAGCCACACCTTCCTCGATGCCGAGACCAGATATTTACCTTTAGAGAAGCTAGCGTTGGCCCTGGTCATGGCATCTCGAAAGCTGGCATAGTACTTTCAAGCCCACAAGATCATTGTTCTAACTACACACCCTCTCAAAGCTCTGCTACGCCAAGCTGATCTATCTGGAAGGATTGCCAAGTGGGGAGTGGAGCTCGGAGAATATGATATCGAGTTCTGACCAAGAACAGCAATCAAAGGTCAGGTCCTTGCAGATTTTATTGCTGAATTCTCTAAGTCGGCCATACAGCACAGCTCGAACTCAACCCCACTCGAGCCCGAGCTGGGGGGAAGGATGACTGGACAGAGAAAACAAATGGAGAAGAAGAAAATGGGGCATCCAACGCTGAGCCCTGATTAACAAAACTGCAAGGATGGAGGCAATTCACTGATGGTGCTTCAAACCAGAAAGGCTTTGGAGTAGGAGTGGTCCTCATATCCCTCGACGGATCGGTGATAGAGCAATCAATAAGGTTGGGATTCCCAACCTCCAATAATGAAGCTGAGTACAAAGCACTACTTGTAGGGCTTAGGAGTGCCGAGCTCCTAGGCATCATAATCTTGAAGGTTTTTTGTGATTCACAGCTAGTGGTCAACCAAATGATTGGGCAATACAACGCTAGGGACGACAGGATGGCCACGTATCTCTTTATTGCGCTCGAGCTAATTAAGGGCTTCGATGAAGTACAGATTGAGCAGGTCAGCCGAGAAGGAAACTCTTATGCCGACGCCCTGGAAGCCCTGGCCTCTGCAACCGAGCTCGGATTAAAGAGAACGGTGGAAGTGCAGAAGCAGGAGAGCTCGAGCATTGGCACCACTGTTCGGCAGATACGTGCTATTGAAGAAGATCAAGAGCCGAGCTGGATGGACCCTATCGTCAGTTTCCTCGGCGACGGCCAACTACCAGAGGACAAAAAGGAAGCGCACAAGATCATACATAAATCTGTGCGTTTTTTGTTATCTCCCAATCGCCAATTGTACAGGAGGTCTTTTGCAGGGCCCTATCTACTATGTGTTCATCCGAGCAGAGTCCAAGACTTTTTGTTTGAGCTTCATGAAGGGATATGCGGAGGTCACACCGGGGCAAGATCTATGGCACACTGAGTAATGAGCCAGGGCTACTGGTGGCCCTACATGCAAAAAGATGCCCAGTTATACTCGCAGAAGTGTGAGAAGTGCCAGAGATTTCATCCCTTGCACAGGCAGCCAGCCGAGGAACTTAGCCCGATCACCAGCGCATGGCTCTTTGCTAAATGGGGATTGTATATTGTTGGGCCATTGCCTAAGGCACCCGGTAATAGAAAGTTTCTAATTGTAGCTACAGATTATATTTCCAAATGGGTGGAAGTTGAGCCCTTGGCCAACATCAGAGATGTGGATGCGAAGAAGTTTTTGTGGAAGAGCATTATCACCAGATTTGGCATTCCGCGTGCCATAGTTGCAGATAACGGGAAACAGTTTGACAGAAATCTGTTTAAGACGTTCTACTCGGGCTTGGGCATAAAGATCCACTTCTCGACACCCTCATTTCCCCAGAGCAATGGCCAAGCAGAGATCTCGAATAAGACACTTCTCGCAGGGTTGAAGAGAAGATTAGAAAAGGCCAAAGGAAAGTGGGCAGACGTGCTACCCTCCGTGCTATGGGCCTATAGAACAACTTCTAGGAGTTCTACTAGGGAGACGCCATTTTCCATGGCCTATGACGTAGAAGCAGTTATCCCCTTGGAGGTCAGTGTGCCTATAATAAGAACTAAAGCCTTTGAGTCTAGGAATAACGACCTCAGCATTGCTCGAGACCTGGACCTTGCCGAGGAAAGAAGAGAGCAAGCTCTTGTCAAACTGGCATCCTATCACCAGCAACTTGCAAAATTCTACAATAGAAGGGTGAATCAGAGGAGCTTCCAGTTTGGCGAGCTGGTCCTCAAGAAGGTCCTCCTTAATACAAAGGACGCCTTAGATGGCAAGCTAGGCCCGACCTGGGAGGGTCCATACAATGTCACGTCAGTTGCTGGCACGGGGGCATACTGACTTGAAGTTATGGAAGGAAAGCACGTCCCTAGGCTGTGGAACGCACAGAAACTAAGAAAGTTTTATCATTGAAGGCTATAATGTACACTTGTTCGGGATGATGAATAAAGAGAATTTTCTCCAACAGTTTGTGCATGATCAAAGACATCACAAAAAGTCCTAGCTCGGTTAGGCACCAAAAGTCCTGGTGGCCTTGAGCCACGCCAGGGCAAGAAAGTCCTAGCTCGGCTAGGCACCAAAGGTCCCGGTGGCCTCGAGCCACAGGCAAGAAAGTCCTAGCTCAGTTAGGCATCAAAAGTCCCGGTGGCTTCAAGCCACGCCAGGGCAAGAAAGTCCTAGCTCGGCTAGGCACCAAAAGTCCCGGTGGCTTCAAGCCACGCCAGGGCAAGAAAGTCCTAGCTCGGCTAGACACCAAAAGTTCCGGTGGCTTCAAACCACGCCTGGGCAAGGAAGTCCTAGCTCGGCTAGGCACCAATAGTCCCGATGACCTCGAGCATGCCAGGGTGAGAAAGTTCTAGCTCGGCTAGGCACCAAAAGTCCCGGCAGACCCAAGCCACGCCAGGGCAAGAAAGTCCTAGCTCGGCTAGGCACCATTGATCTGATGCGCGCCGTGTGCATTTAATGCACATTTAACATAGGTAGCGTTGATGGCCCGAGCAGCTTTTCCCGAACAGCTTATGACAATTGAACACGTGGCACCAGTGTCCGGATCAAATGACCGAGCAATGCTTATCGTTAGATCCATGATTCTGAGCAAACTTTTTGATTAGGCCAGAAAATTCGATCAAATCCGCCATTATTAGGCCAAATGATTGACATTTATTGAAATGACGGCCGACATTCTGGTGACGTTTCAGCACCCAAGGTACAGCTAACGCCGTACGCATTCAATGCACGCATTAAATGCACCGCAGAGCCGGTAAGGACTTAACACCTAGCAAAAAAGACAACTAAGTGACAGCATATCAGCGAAGCTTACTCAACAAGCCTCCCATCCAAAAGGTGAAATGACAAATCGAGCAAGAACATCACATCATCTTCCAGCAGCTCAAGTTCCCGATTAACACCAAGATGATGGGGGTAATTGAGGGGAATCAAGTTCCGACCAAGACCACGTGGAGCACGCATGGAAGTTCGTATAGTGCAACAGTCCACGTCAGCCCGGACGTCCCTCGACGAGTCCATATCAGCTCGGACGATAGGCCGAGCTATATGGTAATTTCTCCGAGCACTATAGAGCTCGGCTCCCAAATCCTGAAGACATAATGCTCGGCGCCATTAGGAGGATGCTCGGCATTCATTGCCAACCAAAGCAAGATGCTTGATCACTAAGCCGTGCTGGATAGGTGACATTGAAGATCGTGTCCCGTGGAACACATACCTGAGAAGTAGTACGAAGATGAGAGATCGATAATAAATAAGCCAATTCAGGGGTAAAATGGTCAAATAGGGGTGGCTCAGCCCTAGTCCAAATTAGGCCTGCAGTTTAGCCTAAGCTAGACCTAAATACTGATGGACATCTAGACATAACAAAAGGTATTTGCAGAGATATCTTGTAGAGATATTCAATGATGGCACTGACAAGTCTCCATCAGGGCATTAATTACTATGCATTGATCAGAGAGAAGAGGTATAACCCGACCTGTTCGGGTCGAGTCAGACTCCTTAAGCGGGTCAAGTATTTTTCTACCTATAAATAGCCAGCAAGTTAAAGATGAAAGGTATGCTCTCTTTCTTTAAGCCAAAACTCTGCTGAAATTTACTCTCAAGTTCTTCATTCCCTTCAAAACCCATTACCTGACTTGATCGTCGGAGGGTTCACCGGTATAAAGCCACCGATGGGCATCTCACCAATTTCTTGTGCAGGCACTCACGTGACATTCTCCCATAACATCACAGCCAGCTTGGATGGGACCAGGAGATTCCTATCCTGATCATCTACATATATAGTTGACATTGTTAGTAGATAAGTTACCAAGTAAAGAGCATTATTGTCTTTAGAATATGATAAAAGTTTTAATAAAATATTTTAAAAATCAGTGTTTTGGTTTGATTATTTTTACTTTAATTTTTTGACCAAACAGGCTATATTGACTTTTTCATGTTTTCAGCTAAAAAACTTGGGTTGCCAACCTGTCCATAGTTGTTTTTAGAGTAGTTTTTTATTTTTCATTTTTTTGTTAAATTTCTTAATTACTTTGTTTGTTTAAGTTGTATTTGGGGTAACTTACCTACTTGTTCGAGTGCCTGGCGATTGATTTATTTTTTATAATAGAATTGATTTTTTGTATTAAGAGTATTAAAAGTAAAAAAAATAGTTGACTTTTGAGAAAAATCAAATAGTATCCCTTAGAACTCGAATTGTTAAATTTTTAAAAATAAAATTTGAAAGTGCCAAACCGGGGCTAATGTCAGGTTCCATGCATTTCACCTTGTTCCTACTTGTGTTGCATCTGGGTGTGCATTAAGTTATTTTGTTGGTTTTCTAAAGGCATTTCATACAAAATTAAGGATTTAAAAAAACAAAAATGAACTATTGAGTTTGGTGACTCGAATTTATGAATTTTTGAAGTGTACTCTTGGGATAGTGTTTGCTCAAGCGATCTAGGGTCCATTCGAGTGGTCTGTCGCAGGACATAAATTTTGCGAAGTCGGCCGGTTAGGGTTTTAACCTATTTTTGACTTTTATATAAAAGGTTTTATGTTGTGAAAATCCTAGAACGTTTAATACACAAAGTGAAGCTCAAATTTAGAAATCAGAAAGTGTAAAGAGGCGGTGAGAGGCTTAGTTTGAGGTTGCAAATAATGCGAGTGAGAGAGTGAATCTTGATGTCATTGTCTTTGCGTATAATGGATTATTTTTCTCTCATGTGGAGATAGCTATCAGCCGAACCAATACATTCTTGCTTTCTTGGTTGTTCTTATTCTTTCATATTGCTATTGTGTATAGAAGCTTACGTGGAATTCTGTTTGGTTGCCCAAGTCAATTGATTTTAATTTTTGAAAATTTGTGCATAAAAATCTCAACACAAACTTCAGGATGCGTAATTTAAGGAATAATGCTACATATATAAAATAAAGAAGAGAATATTTTGTCTTTGAATGAATTTTATTAAATCAGAAAATGTAGCTTTATATACAAGAGGTTCCCTATAGTTATGCTAATCATACATCCTACAATCATGCTAATCATACAAGAGGCTCCCTACAAGCATGCTAATCATACAAGTGGCTCTCTACAATCATGTTAATCAATTCTAAGTAATTTAAATACAATATATATAAATATATATCCCATATATAATCCATGAATATTGGGATGCCATTGACCTTCTTAACACTTCCTCTCAAGTGAGAAAGTGAATGTCTAGAACTCCCAACTTGCGCATCATAGTTGAGAAAACTTTATTTCCCAATGGCTTGGTAAACACATCTGCAACTTGATTTGCCAAAGTAACATATTTGGTTACAACTGAACCATCTTGTATTTTATCACAAATAAAATGACAATCCATCTCTATATGTTTGGTTTTTTCATGAAAAACGGGATTGGCTGCTATGTGTAAAACTGCTTTGTTATCGCAATATAACAATAATGGTTGCAGATGCAATATTCGTAAATCTTTCAACAATGAGCGTAGCTAAGATAATTCACAGCATGTTCCTATCATGGCTCTATATTTGGCTTCTGCTAAGGAGAGATAGATGATTTTCTGCCTCTTTGTCCGCTAAGAAATAAAAAAAGATCCCAAAAAAACACAGTACCCCATGGTAGATCTACGAGATATCGGACAACTAGCCCAATCTGAATTCGAAAAGGCTCGCAAAGATAAATTATTCTGAGAAGGGAAAAACAAACCCCGTCCTGGATTACTTTTCAAATAACGTAACACACACAAGCTAGCTTCCATATGTGGTTTGTGTGGTACATGCATGAATCTGCTTAACACATGTACTGAATAAGTGATATTCGGCCAAGTAATAATCAAATAAATTAGGCGTCCAACAAGTCGCCTATGTTGAGATGGATCTTAAAGCAATTTACCTGCATCCGCGAGTTTTATGTTTTGCTCCATGGGAAAGTTCACGTGTTTAGCCCCAAAAAATCCACCATCCTTTAGAATTTCCAAAGTGTATTTCCATTGTGAGATGGAAAATCTTTCTTTAATCGAGAAACTTTAATGCCTAGAAAATACTTCAAATCATCCAAATCTTTAATCCGAAAACGGCTATGTAAAAATTATTTAAAAGCAAATATGGCAGTGAGATCATTACTCGTAATAAGAATGTCATCAACATATATCAATGAAGCTTGCTTTAAGAACTTGGCAAACCATTGACGAGGAGCTTGCTTTAAGCTATATAATGACTTATTGAGGTGACACACCGGATTCTCTCTATTTCACTAAAGACCAGGAGATAGAGACATGGGATTTCTTCATGGAGATTACCATGAAGAAAAACATTGTGGACATCAAGTTGGTGAAGAAACCAATTTTGGGCGGTGGCCAAAGCCAATAAACAACGAACAATAATAATTTTGGCAGTAGGAGAAAAAGTGTGATGATAATCGATACATTCCATCTGTGTTTATCCTTTTGTAACTAAACGAGCTTTGTAACGCTCAATTGTACCATTTGAGTGACGTTTAATTTTGTAAACCCAACGACAACCAATAGGTTTCTTGCCTGGAGGAAGAAAAGTGAGAGACAAAGTGTGGTTGGCTTCTAAAGCGGCCAATTCAGATTGCATTGCTTTTTGCCAATGGGAATGAGAAGCTGCTTCGGTGTAAGAGGTAGGCTCAATGTCCTAACTGACAGTACCAATAGAGGAGTGATGCTGTGGAGAGTAATGATGATAAGAGATAAAATTGCAAAGAGAATACTGAGCACCTTCTTGGGAATCAGATGATGAAGGCAGTAAATGGTCGGGAGACGTCACTTGGTTGCAAACATAATCACGTAAAGCTGTGGGAAGAACATGAGGTCATTGAGAACGCCGTAAAGCTGGTGCAAGAGGAGGACTAGCAAGAGTGGACAAAACATGACCCAAAGGAGGAGGTAGATTCGAAGGTGAGACAGGCGAAGCTAATTCTAGAGATGCTAGTGTATGGACCAGTTTTAGTGGTGGAGTTTGTTGAATGGGTGAAAGGTGTCCCAATGAGGAATGATTAGACACAAAAGGATCAGACACAAAAAGAGGAATGACAAGTACTGAATCTGGGCAAGGGGATGGAGTGAACTCAGAGAAAAAAATATTTTCGTGAAAAACAACATCACGACTAGTGAACACCTGATGGGTTGTAATGTCATAGAGCTTGTAAGCTTTCTGACCAACTGGATAACCAATAAAAATAGAACGTTTGGCTCGTGGAGCGAATATATGAGGAACATGCACATTAGTAGCATATGCAAGACACCCAAAAACCCAAAGATGAGAATAAGAAGGAATCTTAATATAGAACCATTCAAAAAGAGTTTGGCGAGAAAAAAGAGGTGTAGGCAAACGATTAATTATATAGACAACAGTGAAGATACATTCTGCCCAAAATCGTAAAGGGAGATGGGCTTGAGAGTGAAGGGCTCGAGTTGACTAAAGAATGTGGCGATGTTTGCGTTTTACAATTCCATTTTGTTGAGGAGTATAGGCACAAGAATGTTTATAAGTTGTGCCATTTTGTTTGTAAAATTCCCACATAGGAAAGAATTCCCCCCATTATCAACTTGAATGTTAACTATGGATGCATTGAATTGTGTTTGTACAAAAGAGAAAAACTTAACAAGTAAATGTTGTGTTTCACTTTTGTGATGCATAAAAAATACCCATGTGAATCTAGAATAGTCATCCACAATAGTCAAAAAATATTTAGCACCAGAAAGAGAAGCAATTTTGTAAGGGCCCTAAATGTCACAATGAATTACTTCAAAATGTCTAACATATGAAATTGAACTAGTAGAAAAAGAAAGCCGACTCTGCTTGATAAGTGCACAAGCATCACAAGTATTATTGGACTTGAAAGGAAAAGGTAATAATTTTTTTGCCATAAAATCTAATATAAAGGAAGATAAATGCCCCAATTGGCAATGCCGCAATTCGGTGGAGGAGGTTACTTGAGAACAGGATGAACGGTTAGCAATGGCTACTGGGAATTGGATTCTATGTTTTGCTTTCTCCGATGCTAACACGACCAAGTAATAAAGTTCGTCTCGTTGTTTACCCAAACTAATCCTCGTCCTCATCATTAAGTCCTGTAGAATACACCAATGAGGGAAGGAGGTTACTGAACAATTAAGATCTCTTGTAACTTGACTCACATACATTAAATCTACCTTAAAAGATGCAACACCAAACACATTTTTCAAAGAAATAACTGAATTTAAGGGTAAAGTCCCAATAAATGTAATCGGAGCTTGTTCTCCACTTAGCATAACAACTGGTGGAAAAGGGATTTTCTCTCTATTGTTTGGTTTAGGGACAAATTGGGAGCAAAATAGCTTTTTGGTTAAAAAATTGGGCTAATTTTTAAGAATTTGGCTTTTATCTCAAATTGGGTTTAGGGGATGAATTAATTGACACAACCAAGGTTTTGAGCTAATCGAGTTTCTTTTAAGATTTATAAAGAAGACTGAATTGAAAAGTGAGAGACTTAAAACGACCACGTAAAAAAAATTAAGAGGCTTTCAGTTAAAGGTCTAAAAAAATAAATTTTAACACACAAGATCTATCAACAAAAATTTTAACGCGCAAGGTCCAATTACGCAAATTCTCTCAAAAATACCCTCCAAAAAGATAAATTTATTTATTTTGCATAACAAATAGATAAATTTATATGTTATGCAAAACAGATAAATTTATTTGTTTGTTTATTTATGCCTAACAGATAAATTTATCTGTTTGCATATCAATACAGATAATGTAAACCGATAAATTTATCTGTATTCTTTATACATATTTTGAAAAGGCACAGATAAATTTATTTATATTTTTTATACATTTTTGAAAATGTACATATAAATTTATCTGTATTCTTTATACGTGTTTTCAATAAAACAGATAAATTTATCTGTGTTCTTTATACGTATTTTTAATAAGATAGATAAATTTATCTGTGTTCTTTACATGTATTTTCAATAAAAGATAGATAAATTTATTTATGTTTTTTATACATATTTTGAAAAGATACAGATAAATTTAGCTAGGTATTTTTGTCCCAAAAGGATCTTGCGTGTTAAAACTTTTATGTGGATGGATCTTATTCGTTAAAAAATCTTTATACTAAATGAAAAATAGTAAATGACCTATAAATTATTCCGTTTACCAATTTTTTTAAAAATTAAATAGTTAATTATTTAAATATAAAAATTAAGCAGATAAGTACATAAAAACACTCACACACACATATATATAAAACCTATATTATATACTTGTTGGGCTGCGCCTTGTATTTTACTAGGTCCATGCTTATTATATTATTTTAGTTTATATGTAATTGAGTTGGGGTGGAATTAAGAGTTTACTAGAATTTTTTACGTATAAGGTTTATAATAATATGGGCTGACTAGAATTTTTTAGAATTTCCAAGTGTGTACTTATAAATAGGACACTAGTGAAATCTTAGAGTTTAAGGTCGTGAGTCAAAAAATTGAGAGGTTAGCTGGTAGAGAGAAATGAGATGAGTTTTATATTATTTCATATTTGACGTTATGAAAATATTTTCTCTCTTGCTCAGGAACTTAAGCCTGCGTGGGCCGAATCACATAAATCATCGGTGTTAATTATTTTTTACTTTTTCATGCGTAGTTTTGCTTTTTTGCACGTTCGAAAATTGGTATTCAAATCCCAACAAGTGATAACAGAGTTGATATTTGACGATTCGAAATCGTGGTGAATGATCAGAGTAAGGTACAATTTTTGATTTCGTATCGTATAATCAAAAAGTGTTTATATTTGCACAAAAAATAAAAAAAAAACAATTAGAGGCTGTGGCACTGTTTGCATCGCAGAATTTTGCACTGTGATTTATTTGCACAAATTCATTGTTTTGGAAACCAAAGATTTTAAAATCCCAGCAAGTGTTTTATTTTGAAACGGATCAAGTATTCCTAAACGGAGCAATAGTTTCAATGTGGGTTTGGGAATTGCTAGGATTTGTAATGCACAGAAATTGAGAAATTCATGGAAGCGTCGTACTCAATGGTTCCCTGAATTAAAAAGGATTTAGTTGAACGGGTTTTTATCCTGTGTGGTGTTTGGATTACTATTTTGGTGCTTTTAAAATCAATAGGCTTGGAAACTTGCTGGCGTGATTTGAGTTGATCTTGGAAAGATTTTTTTTTATCCAGTGTAGGCTTGTTTCATTATTAGTGGCGATCAAGTGTGATTATCGATGGTTTAAATTATTTTTATTACATCAAATTGTATATATAGTAAAATAATTTAAGAAGAATGTATTTTTTTAAAGTTTTTCAGCGCTGCAAATTCATCGTATGGTCAGATTTTTCAATTTATACATTATTTGATTTGATTGGACAGATTGGCTTAAATTGAGATCGACCGGGTGTGATCGGGTACAATCAGAAGCGATTGGGTACAATCAAAATTGATTTCAGCTGCGTGGGACAAGAATTATACATATTTGATATTGCAACTTATCCAGATTGTGGAGATTGTCAGACACAAATCGAATGGCGTTGAAGAGTTTGGGTTTCGTGAATGAACCTTTTAACGGCAATAACAACTTCACTTTATGACAGTTAAAGGTGAAGAATATTTTAACGTGCGAATGACTAATTAAGGATATCAGGAATAAGTCAGAGAAATCGAAAACGATGAAAGATGTAGAGTGGGATGAGATGCGGGACTTGATGAACAACACGATTCAGTTGTATCTCGATAATAGCACTTTTTAGGAAGTCATCAACGAAAGTGATCCGGCAAAACTCTAGGCTAAGTTGGAAAGCAGGTACAAGTCCAAGACATTGATGAATCGACTGTCTTTAAAAAAACAGCTATATGCACTTCAAATGACAAAGAAAGCGAACTTTATGGAGTACTTAGACGAGTTTAAGAGGATACTGACGGAATTGAATTCTATCGGTGCAAAGATTGAAGATAAGGATAAAACAATTCTCTTGTTGGTTTCATTGCCTTCATCATATGAGTATTTGAGGACTACACTGATATTTAGGAAAGATACCATCGATTTAGATGAGGTTGTTGTTACCCTCATATATCATGAGATATTGAAGAAGATGGATAGTGACAGATCACAGAGAGAGGGTATCATGGTTGCATTAGGTAGTGGAGAAACCAGAGACAAGGCGATAGTGAGGCAGGAGGGGTCTAAGAAGAAAGGTCGTTCCAAGTCAAGAAGTTACAAAAGAAAGCGCTACTATTGTGACAAGGAAGGTCATCTAAAGAGGAATTGTCTGAAGTACAAGGCCAATAAAGAAAAAGAACAATCATCAGAGACAATAGTTATAGAGGGTTCTGATAATAAATAATCAGAAGTGCTCACAGTTACTGCAGGTATGAAAAAATTAGATTGGATATTAGATTTTGGGTTCGTTCCACATGTGTACAGTGAGAGAGCATTTTGATATGTATCAAGCATATGATGGAGGTATTGTCAGGATGGAAAATAATGCAGCGAGTAGAGTTGTCGATATAGGGACAGTGTAGTTTTGTAGGCTTAATGAGATCGCTTTGATCTTGATTGGGGTTAGACATATGCCGAATCTAAGAAAGAATTTAATTTTTCTAGGGATACTAGATTTGAGAGGTTGTGGATTCTCATCTGAAGGTGGAGTTATTTGGATTTTAAAGGAAAAAATATGGTTGTACTACGGGGACAGATGATTGACAAATATAGACTCGTAGAAAATGTTATGATAGATGGAGCTACTGTCAGACATCAGACAAGTAGAATAGGTAGGCAGTATACGCAAACAAAGTGTAAGGGTGATCATGGTGAACAACAGTTGCGAAAAAGCACACGAAATAGGCACAAGGGAATAAGGAAGCGACAAGATAGTACAAGTGCGCGGGCGAGCAAATCAGATTATGTGCATGATGCGAGAGCAACAGTTGTTAGATGTTCACAAGAAAGCTCCGAGCAACGAGACTAATACGACATACGTGACGAACAAGTGTACACCTCGACAAAAGCGAGTCTCATTTGCTCTTGATTTGATTAGTGGCGGTGATCTCTCTGGTTGGGTGCACAAAGGGGGAGAGATGGGGCCACGTTTTTTTACAAAGTTGTGAGCTTTTTAGGGTACTTGAGTTGGGGTGTAGGCACCTCGGTGTAGAGGTGCGGGCTATATTATTTGGGTGTGGAAAATCGACGACAACGACGAGACGGTAGAATCGACATCAACGCTGGATATCTTCAGGGTGCTTTGTAGGATTCAAGCCAAGGTGAAAATTGTTGGACTATGTTTTATATTCTACAGCGCCTATATTTATTATATTATTTTGGTCTATATGTAATTGAGTTGAGGTGAAATTAAAATTTTACTAGAATTTTGTATGTATAGGGTTTATAATAATATGGGTTTACTAGAATTTTTTAGGGTTTCCAAGTGCGTGCTCATAAATAAGACACTGTGGAATTTTAGAATTTAAGATTGTGAGTCAAAAAATTAAGAGGTTAGCTAGTAGAGAGAATGGAGACGGGTTCTGTACTCTTTCATATTCGACATTAGTGAAATATTTTTTCTCTCGCTCGTATGTGGATGTAGGCCGGTGTGGGCCAAATCACATAAATTCTCGACCAATATAAATTATTTTTTGCTCTTTTGTACGTAATTTTACTTTCATTCGCATTCAAAAATTAATATTTAAATCCCAACAATATTTATGACCTATCGGTCCTTACAATTACTCAAACACAAATCTTAATTAAAAGCTAGACATCAAAGGATAATTATTTATTCATTTATTATAATTCTTTATTCATATATAATAACCTCCTAAGAAGATACAATGTGCCAAGCATGCAACAATAGGAAACAACAAAAATAAGAATAAAAAACTTACAACAATGGTAATGATTTTTTTACAAATGAAAAGCTAAAATCCAAATTAGAGTCCACGTCTAAAATTTATAATATATTTTTTTTGAAAAAACTCTAAAATTGATCAACATTGTTATTAAGTAAGATTTTAAATATTCACGGTTACGTATCAAAATTTTAAGTCTTTAATATTGATACTTATTAATGTATTAAATAATATTATTTGATATTTATCAATACATGAGCTAATTACTAATATTGATATATATCTTTCCTTACTGCTATTGAAAATCTTAGTTATTACAGCTTGACTACTTCCGAAATATTGATGGGGTACTTGTCGATACAATCGAACCACGGCCCATCCGTTGGTGTCTCGACGGTTTTGAGACACTTCCACACGGCGCTATTGCATTTGAAGCCGCTCCCGAACGCAATCTGCCAGATCCTGTCACCTTTCTTCATTCGTCCCTTGGCCTCGATGTAGCTCATCTCGTACCACAACGACGACGACGACGTGTTTCCGAACCGATGTAGCGTCATCCTCGACGCCTCGACAAGTTCTGCCGACAGTTGCAGGTTCTTTTCGAGCTCGTCGATCACCCCACGCCCCCCTGCGTGGATGCAGAAGTGCTCGAATGCCTGCTTGAAGTCCGGAATGTACAGCTTCCAATTCGGGTTAAGTATTTTTCGACCGACGAAGGCTATGAGAAAGAGAAGTTTTTCTGATGCGGGAAGGACGAGAGGTCCGACTGTGGTGATATTGGATTTCAAGGCCTCGCCAGCTATTGCCATGAGATCTTTGGACAGTGATATCCCTAGCTTGCCTTGTGGGTCTTCCTCTGCATGGACGCAGCGATAAGCTTTGTCGTCTACGCCTTTGTGGGTGCGAACAACATGGAGCAAACGATACTTGGCTCGCCGACGGTCGGACCTTCGGTTCGACAAGAGAACAGCGGCACCGCCCATTCGGAACAAACAATTCGAAAGAAGCATCGATTTTTCTTTACCTTCGTAGTGGTTTTGTGTCATGATCTCTGTGCTCACAACCAAAGCATTTGAGTTCGGATGAACTCGAAGAAGGTTGAGAGCTAAATCGATGGATATTAACCCTGCGCTGCAACCCATCCCCGAGAGATTAAAGCTCTTTATATTGCTTCTCATTTTGTAATTATTTATCACCATGGCTGACAAAGATGGTGTCGGCACAAAGAGGCTGCAATTCACGATCAGTATATCTACGTCCTTAGGCTCAAGTCTTGTCTTCTTCAACAGGGAATCAATAGCAGAGAAAATAACGAGTTGTGCTTCTTCTCCCGCAGACCTCATGGTCGGGTTTGGAGGAATGAAGTGTAGCGCAGGTGGCGCACACGCCTCTTCTCCAACGCCAGACCTTTCAAGGACTTTCATTAGGAAATCAACGCTCTTAGACTCTTTGCACAATAAATGTTGGAGATGCTCCACCAACGTCGCGAAAGGCACACGACAGGAGGCCGGGGGCTTGCAGCAAGCATAGTCGACGAGGTATATCGATCTTGGCTTTAACATGAAGTACGCGGTGGCGACGAATATGGCAAGGAAAGAAGAGAACAAAATTTGAAAAAAATCGAATCTAAAGGACCTCCAAAGGCTTAAGATTTCATCTGGGCCTAGGTGAATCACTTTAATAAGAACACCAAGAACGATGGGGATGAGCAAAATGCTCAAAAAATGGTTGACAATATGTTGGTAGACTAGTTTTAAATACTTGAGTTTGACAAAAGAGTGAGAGAATTCTGGCAAAGTTCGAGGCATTTTGTATATGCGTGCTTATCAGTGTATCTATGTATCCGATATATGAATGAGTGGGCGAAAGTATGAATATTAGGAGGAGGAGGAGGTGGGTTTTTAAAGGCTACCATACCATATTGACAGATGAACTAATTGAATGAATGCCACTTATTTCATAATTGCACTTGTAACTGAACAAAGCATTTTCCAACTCTTTCTATTAAATTAGCAGCTTGCCTTCTATACTCTATATCATGGCTAAACATTGCGTGTATATATTATAATAATGAGAGCAATAAATAAAATGATATATATGGCATGTCAAGAACAAGGCTTGATATGCTATGAGAATTTAAAGGTCAAAACAAATAAATATAGATACAAATAAAAATAAGAGTAATATTTTGTGTTTTAATCTTATTATATTAAAAGAATAAAATTTATATGTATAAAACTTAGTAGATAAGAGAATTTTGTTACTACACCTCTCTATTATTGATGTGAAAAAAATGTGGAGACATAGGAATAATCAAATTGTCATTACTAATTATTGTTTAAAATAAAAACATTATTTAAACTTTTCATTTAAAGTTTTATGAGTTTTCAAATAAGACGTAATTAAGCTATAGATAATATAATTCATATTTTAACTTTATCTTATTATCTGAGAAATGTTAAATTTTCAAGTTATATGTGATTGGATATGCTAATTAATAAGTTTGTACCACGTATTTAGATTTTTTAAAATTCACAATTATTAAATTCTAATTAATCTTTTTTAAACTTTTTGATTTTCTTGAACAGAAGTTACTTTTTTAACAACAATGAATGTCTTGATCAAAAAAACTTTTTTTTTTAAATATCTTTTAGGGTAGTACTAATCACCGTCCAATGAGCAGTGGTTAATAGATCAATAGAGATAATTTTTTTTAATATCAATATATTTTTAGATATGAAATCTACCACTTTTAC
>JAOTRH010461069.1:0-28547 GCA_034768845.1 Heliamphora exappendiculata | reverse complement strand
ACCCCAATCCTGTGCTGCTCCATACATCTTCTCCTTCTCCATTTTTGTCCGCCATTGTTACTGAATTTCGAGCTTCACAACCAATGTATTTTTTGAAAATTGGTGAAGCTGGGCAACTAATTAGAGGCTCCAAGAGAAAAATCAGGTGCTAAATAGCAAGAATAGTGCCTAAGAGCTATCAAGGAGCCGAAATCCCCTTCTAGCCACAAAGTTAGGGTTTCATTGTGTTGGCGACAACTTAAGGTTTGGAGGTCAACCAAGTAGGATCTAAACTAATTTTTGTGTTTTGCGATGATTTGTGTTGATTTCATTGAAAATTCAAGAAAACCTTAAACTTAGGAGAGAATGGTTAACATGTTAGCAAATTTTTAGGTTTATTTAGTTCGGGTTTATGGTAATTGAGTGCTCTATGAAATTGAATTATATAGTTAGTAGCTAGAACTATGGGATTTATGGGTTGGTGGGCTAGAGAATTAAGAACCATATTATCCTTCAAAATTTGAATGAGACCATTAAACTTAGAAATCTCGTTTATGTAATAAAGTTTAATTCATGACAACTGGGTAAGAAGATGGAATCGGGAGTTAAAGATGGGGTGTTTGAACGATGTAATTTATTAGATTGAGAGTTGAAGGGTAGGTTTATGGGTAATTGATAGGACTTAGAACTTAATAAGATTACATTTTTATAAGAGTAATTGGAATGTTTTAACTACATGGAGAATAGACCTAAAAGATGATATTTTGAGTTTTAATTTTAAATCTTGGTGGGTTATGATGGGAGAACTAAATTTTATGGTTTAATTGGAAAACTCTGAACATTATTCAAAATCTATTAAACTCATGGGTGATTAATTTGGGTTTAGTGTACGATGTAGTTATGTATGAACCTAAGGGTGGTGAGGTGATGGGAAATAAAATTTGGAAAGACTTCTAAATGGTTTAAACATTGAAGCTTACTAATTGGAAAAGTTGATTGACTTAAGCTCGCGGGGATTTGGAGTCCTAATGGGATTGGAAAATCTAATCAACAAACGAGTTTAATAATATATATATATAGCTAAATAAATTGGAAAGGTAAAGTTTATAATTTGATTTGAGATGTAAATAATTCTCATTAAGTCTACTTAACTTTCGTGTAATTAAGTTGATTTAATAATTAATGGGGATACCCAAGAGAACAGTTTGAATCTTCCAAATTTAGTTATGTAAGAATTGAAAGCTAGACTTATGACTTAATATTTTTATGAATGAATATTGTATACAAAACGTAAACTTGGGCCTTATAAGTGAGAAATGAACGAAGTCAATAGATAAAAAGGAATTATGTTGGATTCACATTTGAGACTTTACTTGTTAAATTGGACGATGAGGATTTAAGTATTTGGTATTGTATTTGACTTGATGAAAATTGATTGAAGAGTTGATATATACCGAACTTAATAAAACTTGAAACAGATGTTTATTGGTTAGTGACTTGAATGTTAACCTCATAGTTATTTGAATAATTGGAAAGTTGGCTTGTTAAAACCCAAGTTAAGTAAATAAAATGGGATTATTCACAGAAATTAAATGAGATACTTACAAATGAGAACATTGATATGATTATTGACTAATGCAACTTGTTGAGAATGATTGATGATTGAGAAAAATGTGTGATATCTAAATAGTTTTAACTCATGATAAAGACAATGAATAAATAGAAATGACCTGGATGATTAAAACGTTGGTGATACCACATAACTAATTAACTTGATGTTAATGAGTTAAGTTCCTGGTTTAATTGGAAGGAAATTGGAAAGATCGTGGACGTGTAGCAACAAAGAAGTTGTGATTGAATAAATATTTAGAATGAAATGATTTGAAGTTAATTAAGGAAAAGAAGACCACGATGGATTTATGTTCAAAACTTGATAAATTCAAAGTGAATGATATAAGGCTTGATTTGGGAATTCATGATATGGAATTAGGAACATAATGATGTAACCATTGTGAATGAGAAGAAAAATAATATGAATAAGAAATGTTGTGGGGAGATGGACTCTCGATTGATTAATAAATGTTGATATAATTAATCAAACATTGAACCAATGATGATTGATGTAGATGTGATTAAGTTGGATTTGCACAGTTTTGCGGTGAAAAATTAAAAACTTGCGTGGGTACCGTGTTCCCTCGAGTTAGCCCCTATAAAATGGACGTGATTGTGTCGTGGTGAGTTATAAAGCTATCTATTATTCAATGGTTTTGCGTAGCCTATTGAAAAAATAATGAGGAATTTCTATAAGCTGCACCCGATGTTGGTATCTGATTATTGTAGTGGTAAGTTATCGAGCTATCTATTACCCAATGGCTTTGCGTAGCCTATTGGGGGAATAGGGAGAGGTTTCTATAAATTGCACCCTATGTCGGTTTAGTATTAGATTGATAAAAGAAAATATAATTGTGGATAATGAACTAATGCACTGAAAAGAAAGTTAATGGTTTTATAATAGATAAGTGTGTGTTAGTATTCGATAATTTAAAAAAAATGACAATGAAAGTGAGAACTAAAGAAAGATAAAGAGAAATTGTAACTGATGTCAAGAGAGGAAAAGAAGGGAAATAAAAGAATGTCAACAATTGAATATGAATGAATAATGAGCCTAATAAGAATTAGGAGATATACAGAGAAATAGACAGTTTGTATAAAAAGAATGTAAATCTAAATGTTTGGTGACGAATACAAAAGAAAAATGGGTTATAACATGATTTATTTATGATTGCATTTGGCATGTCATTCACACCTTTCATTCCCGCTCAACACATCACATTTTTGTAATAGTTTACTTTTAATCCTAATATGAGTTCAAAACATCTGAGTATTCTCTTGATGTTTCTCAGTTCCTCATTGTCATTCCTGCAAAACAAAATTGTGTCGTCAGTAAAATTGCAAATGGGAAATGTGCAAACCTTGACTCCCCACTGCTGCCCCCTTGATGAGATTTTTCTCCTTGGCTCTTGTTAAGAGAATGTTGAGACCTTATGCTACTAGGTTAAAAGTGAAGGGGGATAATGGATCCCCCTGTCCATGCCCCCCTTTTCATGATAAAAGATTCAGTAACTAACCCATTAACCAACACTGACAGAGGAGGAGTAGCCATACATTCTTCCTTCCATTTCACCCATTTCCTACCAAAGCCAAAGCCCTTCATCATATTATCCATTTCACCCATTTGCTACCAAAGCCAAAGCCCTTCATCATATTCAGAACGTGAGCCCTGTTTACAGTATCATAAGCTTTGTTGAAATCTAGTTTCATAATCACTCCCTTATGCTTTTCCCTTTTCTACATATCGATAAACTCATTAGCAATCAAGACACCATTCAAAATCTATCTTCCTATAATGAATGCTGTTTTCTCCTCTCCCACCACGTCTTGGATTATCATTTTTAGTATATTTTCTAAGGACTTTGCGAGGATTTTGTAGAAATCCCCAATTAGGCTTATAGGTCTATAATCTTGAAAGCCTTGAGGGTTGCAAAATCTTAGGTATTAGAGCAATGAATGAATCATTAAGGCCTTTCACCAATTTTCCATTGTAAAAGCAGTCCCCTATAAACCTTAGAATCTGATTTTCCATTAGAGACCAAAATTTCTTGATGAACATGAAGTTAAAGCCATCTCAGCCAAGGGCTTTATTCCCATCACAAGCGGCTAAGGGTGTAATTTTGGCCCAAGGCCCGTGAGCGGCCCGAGGCACCCTCGAGGTCATTCACTGTGCGAGCCGAGCTGGGCCCATCCAAGGCCCGAGCTTGAACATAAGATTTTCATGCTTGGGCCTACCCCTCGAAGCCCGTGGGCCGGCCCGGCCCATTGGCCGCTAGTTTGCAAATTAATATATTATAAATTTATTAATCAATTACAAATCAAGTGCATTACCCATCCAATTCCTAGGCTTTCCTCTAGGAGAAAAGATGAGGAAGAGAAGTACTTGGGAACCAATGATCAACAAGTTTAGGAGTAAGCTGAAGGGATGGAAGAGGAACCAATTATCTATGGATGAGAGATTAGTCCTAATCAAATCATCCTTGGATAAAATCTACCCACATATTACCTCTCAATTGGCAGGATCCTAGAGCACATCAAAGATCAACTCGAAAGCATACAGAGGAAATTTTTATGGGGCGAAGAGGAAGATAATAGAAAATTCCATCTAGTGGCTTGAGAGAAGGTAACAACAAAAGTGGAACATAGGGGGTTGGGAGTCTATCAACTAAGAAGAAAAAACTAGTCCCTATTATCAAAATGGTGATAGAGGTATAGCTATGAAAAAAGGCTATGTGGAGGAGGTGCCTGAACCAGATGTATGGTGGCAAAGTGGGGCAGTGGTTGTGTCCTATCCTTAATAGGAGAAAGTGGGTAGGCTATGGAGGGAAATCATTGATATTGGATTGACCAGCGCAAAACCAAGTCATATCATGAAACAATATCTTGTGTTGCAGGTGGGGAGTGGGAAAAATATCAATTTCTGGTCTGATATGTGGCTGGGACAACAACCATTACAAGATACAAATATAGGTTATTTCACCTAGCAATTGACAAAGAAGCAACCATAGATGATAGATGTAGAAAAGTGGATGGAAACAGTGAGTTGTTTCAGAGAACTCTTTTCTCATGGGAAGCAGCATGGTGGGATGCATTGGTGGGATTGATGACAAGAAGCTTATCAAAAGACAAAGGACAAGATAGATATGTGAAAGGGGGGACAAAATCTAACATACTTGGTGAAATCTATGCGCAATCTAATGGATGTGGGGAGTGGAAGAAAGAAGGCAGAGGTGAGGAGAATTTGAGGGCAACGCGCTCCTCCAAAAAGCTTATTATTCTACTAGATGGCTGTTCAAAACAAATTGGCAACCAGAGAAATTCTAGCGAGAAGGAGAATCTTAAAGCCGTGCAATAACATTGGTTGTGTTTTCTGCAATAAAGGAATGGAATCTACGGATAACTTATTTGTGACTTGCGATTTGGCATGGAAGGTATGGTCAGCTTTGATGAAATGGTGGGGTATTCAATGGGCATCTGCAGGAACTCTTAAAGATCTTTTCAAGTGGTGGATAAAAGGAAAGGAGAAAAAATTGATAGAGCAAATATGGGGTACTACATTTGTTGCCAAAATATGGTCAATCTAGTTGGCAAGAAAAATAAATTAGTCTTTAACAATGAAAGAACAGAGGTCAAAGCGAATGCCAATCTCATTAAGGCGATAACTGGGTTGTGGCTTAAGGATAAACTGAAAAGGAAAAGAAACAGATTAGAAAACATAATCTTGAATTTGGAGGGAGTTCTTCATTAACAATTAGTTGGTTTGATTAGAAGCGGCAAAGTAGGGGCTTAACATATGTGGAATCAGCTGTGTTCCCAGTTGCGTTTGTGGTGCTTAGCTAAGCCTCTCCTCTTTAGTTTGTCTCTGCATCACAACGTGGTGTCGTTTCAAGCTTTTCTTATGTTTTTTCCTCTTGTTGGTGTCTCACTAACTGTTTTTCTCATTGAGGTATTATCCTCTCTGTAATTCAGTTTTCTATCTATAATATGGTTTCCTTGGCTAATAAAAAAAAATAGAATTAAAAGTTATAAGCATGAAACTATAACTAAAAAGTTACAAACACACTTAGGCCACATTTGGTATATATGCTTATTTGCTTATTTTATTGGATTTATTTTTCTCTTTAGTAAACTTTTTTCATCGTTTAATTAAACTATTATAATTTTTCGACTCTTATCAAGACGAGCCACAAAAGTAATTTTTTTTTATCAAAATATTAAAAAATTTTAAAAAGACAAAAATAAGCCATAATAAGCAAATATACCAAATTTTATATTGGGAATAATTGCTTATTTGCTTATTTCGCTTTGCTTATTTTTGGTATTTAGTGAACTTTTGTGAGACTCATAACCTTATTCTTTTGGATTATCTATATGCATAACATGTTTATTCTAGTATATGAATAGCATCGATGCATGGTTTATGCTATTATACATTACATGTAAAAGTACATATACAAAAATAGAGAAAACTACAGCAAGTTTTTCATCACCTCTCCAACTATGTCAACTCCTCAAGCTCACTTGAAAAGATTATACAGCAAAATCCCACACCGTGAGCCGAAACCATTTAGAACATAGACAATAAAACTGTAAAGAAAGCTATGCAATCACACCCACCGGGCTCAACCACAGAGCCAAAAGGGTTTTTCTTCCAAAATTATAAGTTTTTCATCAGACTACCACGAGTGTCAAGAAGGTTTTATCTCATAAAACCTCACATTTTTCATCCTTCAAACTATGCATATCATCCTAACAGATATCATGCCACAATTAAGGAAAAACTGTAAATGAATAGTATGCTCCACTCCGGTCACATAACCGAGGAGAAAAGATGTAAATGAAATCCTATGTACTGACTCTGCCTTACAGACAAAGGTAACAACTATAGACTCCTGCCCATTACCCTAGTCCTGAACCACTTAAGGCCTGCTAGGTAATGATAAGTTCTATACAGAGTTACAACAACAACGCTATTCATGGAGGCAACCGACTTCTTTACGAATTTCCATGACCGATGGGAAAGCACCCAAACCACGCACTTGCTTCTTTACGGAGTGCCACGACCATTGGACGAAGCATAACCAAACCACGTTTACGGGGATTAACCCGAGGGACCGTAGCGAACCCACTATGCGTACGTTTTTGGATTTTTACCAAGGAGCAATAGAAGCCCAACTCAAGACCACATATTGTCACGGTACATCTATGGAAACATTTTAAAAATCCACCCGTAGCTCAACTACGAAAACTCACAAACAGTTTATATAACACATGTATAAAAGAGATCCAATCCATCAAAAAGAAGATCTAAAATCATTTCTAACAAAACGTTGAAAAGGTGAGACTCAACCTCGCGGGTTAGCTCCAAACCTCCACAAACGACGCTTTTCACCAATTTCACAAACACCTCATTTTGAAACCTCCTTTTGAAAATTACGGATACCACATACCCGAAACATATATACAACCAAGAAAAAGCGTAAAAATCCACTTTTACCCAAAACCAAGGTTAACACATGAAAATCGCATTTGATGTATTTTTTACCTGGTGAAAACACATATAATTACATTTTTTACCCTTATATAGCAGTAGGGTCTAGAATCCTATCTCGGAGAGTCTAGAACTCGACGTCTCAAAATTGAACGGCGTCAGAACAAGAATTTGATCGGATAGATGCGAAGCCCTCGATCGTGATAGAAAGGATCCACAAAGGGATCAACCCAAAACCAAGCCTCAGGCCCTCAAAGCTAGAGAGAAGGCAGAGAAAAGGGGTTTCTTAGCCTGGAAAAAAGGTTTTAAACAAATATCTCTGCCACTGAAATATTTATAGAAAATAGAAAATTGCACTGTTCAGTCGATCGAACCTCTGAGTTCAGTCGACCGAACTCAGAAAACTTGGTTCAGTCGACCGAACTCAAGACCATAAGCGTACTGGAATTTGTTGTGGTTTCTCACCCCGAAAACCAACCCAACCAACCTAAACAAGGTCCGAGAAAGCATGTCATACATTATACATGCTGTTCTTCATACATGAAGAACAGGTATCCGATGCCGAGGATAGATGACTTGTTTGACCAGCTGAAGGGTTCGAGCTATTTCTCGAAGATTGACTTGAGATCAGGATATCACCAGTTAAGGATCAGGGATGGGGACATAGCAAAGACCGCCTTTAGGACTCGCTATGGTCACTATGAGTTTTTGATTATGCCGTTCGGTCTGGCGAACGCTCCTGCTACGTTCATGGGTTTGATGAACCGGATCTTCCATCCTTATTTGGACAGTTTTGTGGTGGTGTTTTTGAATGATTACTGATATATTCACCCACTAGGGAGGCACACGAGGATCACTTGTGAATCATTTTACAACTTTTGAGAGAACATCGCTTATATGCGAAGTTCAAAAAGTGCGAGTTCTGGATGTCTGAGGTGAGGTTTCTGGGACACGTAGTGTCGACAGATGGGGTAGCAGTGGATTCGTCAAAGACTGATGTTGTGACCGGTTGTGAGCGACCGAATAGTGTCTTTGAGATACGTAGTTTTTTGGGTTTAGCCAGCTACTATCGGCGATTTGTGAAGGACTTTGCGAGACTTGCCGCACCGATGATGCGTTTGACGCGGAAGGGAGTTGTGTTTGCTTGGAGTGAGTCCTATGAGTCAGCATTTCAGGAGCTAAAGACGAGCGCGCCAGTGTTGATTATCCTAGAGCGAGGCTTGGGGTATACTGTGTACTGTGATGCTTCATATGACGGTCTTGGATGTGTTTTGATGTAGGGAGGTAAGGTTGTAGCCTATGGTTCTCGGTAGTTGAAGATGCATGAGAAGAACTATCCTACACACGACTTGGAGTTGGCAGCCGTGGTCTTTGCCTTGAAGATATGGCGTCACTATCTTTATGGTGAGCATTTCGAGGTATTCTCTGACCATAAGAGTTTGAAATACTTGTTTTCGCAGAAGGACCTAAACTTGCACCAGCGACGATGGATGGAGTTGTTAGAGGACTATGACTTTGACTTGCAGTATCATCCAAAGAAGGCCAATGTTGTGGTTGACGCTCTCAGTAGGAGCTCTATTGGGTTGTTAGCTTCTGTGGCTATACGCGAGTGGGACATGCTTGGAGAGATTGGGGAGTTTGATCTTTACCTTAGGGAGACCGCAACGGGTGCTACTTTGTTCTCTGTAGTTTCACGACCTGCTTTGATAGCATGTATGCTAGAGGTCCAGCAGACGGACTAGGAGGCTCAGATGATACAGGATCATGTTGCTAGCGGAGAGGATACTGCGGGATAGATTGTAGGTTCTGATCAGAGTTTGAGGTTAGCTGAAAGGTTGTTTGTGCCAGAGTCATGCCGAACTGATCTTCTACGTGAGTGTCATCATTCTCGTCTTGCCGTGCATCCTGGAGGCACGAAGATGTATCACGACCTACGTCGTCAGTTCTGTTGGACGGGAATGAAGAGAGATGTGATCCAGTTTGTTTCCCAGTGCCTTACCTGTCAGAAACTAAAGGCGAAACATCAAAGACTGACAAGATTGCTACAGTCGTTCCCTATATCAGAGTGGAAATGAGAGCATGTCACGATGGACTTTATGTCAGGACTTTCTTGGTCACCTATGGGACACGACACCGTATGGGTTGTGCTTCATAGGTTGACGAAGTCTGCACACTTTCTTCCCATTCGAGTGAGGGATTCGGTGGATAGACTGAGTTGGTTATATGTTAGAGAGATAGTCTGGTTGCATGGAGTGCCAGTGTCCATTGTTTTAGACTGAGACCAGCGCTTCACATTGCGCTTTTGGCAGAGTCTGCAGGAGTCCTTGGGAACGAACTTGATGTTTAGTACTGCTTTTCACCCCCAGATGGATGGCCAGTCAGAGAGTGTTGGCCTAAATAAGGTTTTAACATCCATTTTGATGATGAAAAATAAAATGTTCTAATTGTGCAATTAAGTGAGTTTACAGGAGTTCAATATTACGCACAATTGAGAACGCAAAATGGAAGCCATGGAGCATGAAGATCATATTCAAGTGGCTAAGATCCATGGAGCATGAGAAAATCAAGAAGAAAAGAAAAGGACTTGAAGAACTCAAAGAATTTCAAGTGTATTGAATCTAAGAACCTATGTCAGTTCACAACCAAATATCATATTTGTGAAAACTCATAGGAGACCTTAGATTGACCATAGGATTATTAATAACTCATGCAAAACAATTTATCAAAACTTATATTGAGTTAAAGAACCCTAAAAAGATGAGAAACGAGTTTCAAAAGAAGTTTGGAAAAAAATATGCAAAAAGTGTTTGAAGAAAAATGACATACCTTTGGTATTTTAGCCATAACTTTTCTTACAAATGAATTTTGACATGAGGCTTGAACCATTGGAAAGTAAACTTCCGAGGCTTCAATTTGAACACAAAACTGACCTCATTCGGAGTTCGGATGAAGGAGATATCATCGTTTGAATTTGGAAAAATACAGCAGTCCAAGTTAGTCGACTGGTTTGCTTATTCAGGCAACTGAACGCCTAAAAATTTGGTTCAGTCGACTGAACTTGACACCTCAGTTGACTAAAAGTGTTTCTAGAATTTTAATTTCATGGTTCAATGAGGCTCAGTCGATCGAATCCCCAATTCAGTCGACTGAACGGTCCTGAATGACTGATTTGACTATTTAACGGTTAGTTTGACTTTTGAATTAAATATTCAAAATCTCCCAACGGATAGTTCTTGAATCTTTGCTTATAAATAGCCCTCTAAACCTCATATTCAACCATCCCTCATCTCTCCCACTTCTATACTCTCTTAGTACTTTAATTCTTGATCCAAATTATCATACTTTTCATAATTTCATTGAAAGAGAGTATAATCCATTAGAATTCTCCATTGAGCTTTCATATCTATATTCTTTGGGAGTGAATTAGTGTGTGCTTGCATTGTGTACTCTTCTACTCTTTAAGAGAGCGATTTTTTTGTACATCTCTTGTTTCTACAATTCTTTGTAAAGCAAGATTCGGGTTTGAATCTTGTTCTTGAGAAGAGAATTTCTCAAGAGAGGTATCTCCACCTATAAGGAGGGATTGTAACTTGAGAAGATGATATTCTCAAGAGAGGCTTCTCCGCCTATTTGAAGGAGAGAGACATTTCTGCCTATTGAAGGATGGACTAGTGGAATACTCAAAGCAGTGTTGCTTGAGGTAAGGACGTAAGCCGGTGCACCGAACCTTAAAAATCTTGGTGTCGTATCTCTCTAACTCTATCTCTTTAATTCCGCACTTTAAATTCTATATTTACTTGAGTTTGTTTGTTAGAGAATACTAGTGGACATTTGGGATTGCATGTTTAATTAGGTCAATATTGGCATAAAGTTTTAAAACCCAATTCACCCCCCCTCTTGGGATTGCACCTACACTCACAGAGAGGACTATACAGATTCTAGAGAATATGTTGAGGACTTGTTTCCTTGATTTCAAAGGTTCTTGGAAGGATCATCTATCGCTGACAGAATTTGCATACAACAATAGCTATCAGTCTAGTATTGGGATGACATCGTATGAGGCTTTGTATGGTAGACCGTGTAGATCACCCGTGTGTTGGACACATGTGGGGGAGGCCACAGTTTTGGGACCAGATATGGTACAAGAGACGACATAGAAGGTTACTGTGATTCACCAACGCCTTATGACAGCGCAGAGCCGCTAGAAGAGTTATGCAGATCAGAGGAGGCGACCTTTGGAGTTTGCAGTGGGAGATCATGTGTTTCTGAAGGTCTCGCCACGTAAAGGTTTGATGAGGTTTGGTCGTAGCGGGAAGCTACCGCCGCGCTTCATTGGACCATTTGAGGTCCTTGACAAAGTTAGAGAGGTCGCATACCGTTTAGTTTTGCCACCTCAGTTAGCATCTGTGTATAACGTGTTCCACGTTTCTATGCTTCAGAGGTTCGAACCTAATTCTTCACGTGTTAGATTGAGCTGAGTTGCAGGTTGACGAGAATGCCACTTATGAGGAGTGTCCGGTGAGGATTCTTGATATAAAAGAGCAGGTGTTGCGGGGGAGAATGATTGCTTATGTCAAGGTCCTATGGCTTCATCACGGGGTTAAAAGAAGCGACATGGGAGCTTGAGTCTGGGATGCGTGCTTGATACCCAGACCTATTTACCTCGTGACCTTGTAGCAAATTTCAGGGGCAAAATTCCTTAAGGGGGGAGAGTTGTGAGATCCAGAACCTTATTCTTTTGAATTATCTATATACATAACATATTTATTCTAGTGTATGAATAGTATCGATGCATGGTTTATGCTTTACAGTTATAGAATAGCATGTATAATGTATTACACGCTTTCCCAAACCTTGTTTAGGTTGATTGGGTTGATTTTTTGGCTGAGAAACCACAACAGATTCTAGTACGCTTCTGGTCTTGAGTTCGGTCGACTAGAGGGGTTGGTTCGGTTGACTGAACCAAGTTTTCTGAGTTCAGTCGACTGAACTCAAAGGTTCGATCGACTGAACAGTGCAATTTTCTATTTTCTATAAATATCCCAGTGCGGAGATATTTGTTTAAAACCTTTCTTCCAAGCTAAGAAACCCCTTTTCTCAATCTTCTCTCTAGCTTTGAGGGCCCGGGGCTTAGTTTTGAGTTGATCCCTTTGTGGATCCTTGCTATCGGGGCCATGCGCTTCGCATCCATCCAATCAAATTCTCGTTCTGACGCCGTTCAGTTTTGAGACGTCGAGTTCTTGACTCTCTGAGGTAGGATTCTAGACCCTACTGCTGTATAAGGGTGATAAATGTAATTATATGTGTTTTTATCGGGTAAAAAATACATCAGATGTGATTTTCATGTGTAAACCTTGGTTTTGGGTAAAAGTATATTTTTATGCCTTTTCTTGGTTGTATACATGTTTCGGGTACGTGGTATCTGTAGTTTTCAAATGGAGGTTTGAAAACGAGGTATTTGTGAAATTGGTGAAAAACGTCTTTTGTGGAGGTTTGGAGCTAACCCGCCGGGTTGAGTCTCACATTTTAAACGTTTTTGTTGGAAATGATTTTAGATCTCTTTTTTGATGAATTAAATCTCTTTTATACATGTGCTGTATAAATTGTTTGTGGATTTTCGTAATTGAGCTCCCGGTGGATTTTTAAAATGTTTCCATAGATGTACCGTGACAGTGTGTGGTCTTGAGTTGGGCTTTTATTGCTCCTTGGTGGAAGTCCAAAAATGTGCGCTGAGTGGGTTCACTACGGTCTCTCGGGTTAATCCCTATAAACGTGATTTGGTTATGCTTCATCCATCGGTCGTGGCAATCAGTAAAGAAGCAAGTGCGTGGTTTGGGTGCTTTTCCATCGGTCATGGAAATTCGTAAAGAAGTCGGTTGTCTCTGTGAATGGCGTTGTTATTGTAATTTCGTATAGAACTTGTCATTACCTAGTAGGCCTTAAGTGGTTCAGGACTAGGGTAATGGGTAGGAGTCTATAATTGTTACCTTTGTCTGTATGACAAAGTCGATACATAGGATTTTATTTACATCTTGTTTCCTCGGCTGTGTGACTTGAGTGGAGCATACTGTTCATTTACAGCTTTCTCTTAATTGTGGCATGATATATGTTATGATGATATGCATAGTTTGAAGGATGAAAGTGTGGGGTTTTATGAGATAAAATCTTCTTGAGACTCGTGGTAGTCTGATGGAAAACTTGTAATTTTGGAAGAAAAACCTTTTTGCCTCCTGTGATTGAGCCCGTGTGGGTGTGATTGCATAGCCTGCTCTACAGTTTTATTGTCTATGTTCTATTGGATTTCGGCTCACAGTGTGAGATTTTGCTATAAAACCTTTTCAGGTGAGTATGAGGAGTTGACCTAGTTACAGAAGTGATGGAAGACTTGCTGTAGTTTTTTCTGTTTTTGTACATGCACTTTTACATGTAATGTCAGTGATGGCTAGTTTTGTACGCCTTTGGGCGATATGCTTATTCATATATGAGATGCACGTTTTCTGTTTGTGAGAGTTGAACTGTGGAGATTTTTATCCAAATGATGTATATTTTTGAGTTGATGGTTTTTCAACTGCAAATCTTATTTTCTCAAATGGTATTTTGGTGGGCTTTCTCGTGACCCTGATGTTGGGACGTGACAACTTTTTTCATCGTTTAGTTAAACTTTATATATTTCAACTTCTTTCATCGAAACAAGTCGAAAAATTAAAATCTTTTGAAAAAAATATAAAAATTATTCAAAAAAGACAAAAAAAAAGCTAAAATAAGCCAATAAACTAAATTTTGTGCTGCTTATTTTTGTTTTTAGTAAAAAAAATTTATCTTTTCATGAAGTGTTTTTACTTTTTTGGTTCATCTCATTGAAACAATTCGAAAAGAAAAATTTTTAGTCAAAAGATGAGAAATGTTTTATAAAAACAAAAATAAACAAAAAGACAAAAACATAAGCAAAATTTTTATAATTAAGCCCAAGTATTTTCATTTTTAGTAAACTTTTTTGTCTTTGGTAAATTACATTAACATCTCTGGAGTTTAATTGAAAATAGAAGGAGCTCCCCTAAGGTATCTGAAATAACACTGATCTCTCATCTCGTTATGTCGTTAATATCGAATGCCTCATTTCGTCAGTTGACTGTCAAAAACTTTAAAAAAATCTTACTAACGTTAGCTATTATTACACTTGAAATTCCTATTTTACCCTTACTTATATTGTATACTTTTTATATTACTCTTAATTATAATAATAAATTACAAAAAAATAAAACTTATTAAAAACATGTTTAGGGTTAGTCCAATTTGTATTTGCCTTCTCGTATTGGTTGTTGGGGGAATGAATTTTTTTTAAAATTTTGTGTAGAGATTTAATTGTTTTAGTAATGCCAAAAAATGAGAATTTTATAACCAGAAAGAGAAGGAAACAATGTGATTTGGGAAGAATTGATTTGACAAATTCAACCAAGTGCAAATTATACACTACGAAGGAACCACATTTTTTTTCAAATTCTCCCATCTCTTATCTCCGAACTAGCAACCATTGATCTTTCAATTGGTTTAACAAATTGTAAAAATCAATCATTCTCTATATCTTTCACTCCCGTCACCACCATTGCAAGCCAAGGGACCATTGCAACCCCCAACTTCCTTCATACACCGCCATTGTGAACTATCGCCGTCACCGCACGCTGCCGTCAACTACTATCGCACACCCAATTGCCTTTGCACGCCACCGTAAACCACCTTACTACCAAGAACAACCATTACAGCAAAATGGGGAGAGGAGAGATAACAAGGGGAGAAATTAGAGATTGTAAGAAAGGGAAATGAGAGATAGAGAGGGGAGAAAAGTTAGGGCTCGAATCACCAGTATCTTCACCAGTACCTAAACGATACAGCAAAAAAATAATTCGACAAAGCTTCGGCATCTTCTCTTCGAGGACGGGAAATGTTAGTTCCATAAACCAAGATCCTTAGATAATGTATATGAATCAAGTAAAAAAATATCGAGATGAGTAAGTGCCAAAATAGGCTCCAGATTAATTTTTTTTGATATTGAATAATAAAAAATATAAATCTGGTATGACTAACAAATTTAGAACAAAATCATACTTGCGAAATTTGTCTGATTTGATTTCATTTTCTGCAATAAACTTTAGTTTATAAATCGCTTGATTTTTGACTGGCAGTCTATTCTCTAATAAGTTTTCTACTGTATTTTCGAATATGAAGAACACGATTATAGTATAAGCTATATTCTTTGTGGTCTTCAAACCCTAACTGACTAGACTTAGGTTTCACAAAGCGTGAAAACCCTAGTCTTAAAGACAGATTGGCTGAATATGGTGGCCAGGGTTTATAACTGTATTTTTATAGGATATAGTAGGGACCTGTAGAGTAAATAAGATATGAACTCCTAATATAATTATGAAATTTTACCTCAACCCAGAAGTAATTTCATAAATACATAAATCATAATTCATTCCACTAAAAAATTATAATTGCACTTATAACCTTATTCTCAAAACTGAATTAGTTGAGCTCATACTATTAAATGCTTATTTATTCTTTTTCATGTTAAAATTACATATATTCGTCGATTACATTAAAATACTGATATTCTTATTTAATCAGTTTTTTCAAAAAATTCTTAAGATCTTCCGCTTAATTTATTCGACATGTCAGATTATAAAATCTACCTGCAGGGTTTGGTACAGTCAATACTTATAAACTAATTCCTTAAGAGGTATCATCAATCTCGATAACAGGTGGATTCCATCAATAATTAATATCCACAATATAATTAAGGCGGTTATCCAACTTAATGGGATTATTGACCCGTAAAATATCGCACCCTCTAATGAATCAAAATAATGAGCATTTAATATACGTGTATAATAATTATTTTAAAATTAAGAGTATAAGCACTCATAATAATCATGAGGTGTAAATTAATTTGTATAATCAGTATTAAATTAATTATCCAAATGTGATCTTGTACAATACACAGAAAGTGTACTAGTACAATGAGTTAGAACAATTGTCGAAATAATTAATGTTCCCCGTAATCAGGGAAGATCTACTAAAATACTGTGCTACAGTCCTACCGATGGTGTGTCCAATTTCATATAAGATTGTGAACAAAAAACTAATATTCTACAAGAACCGATAATCTGATCTTCTGTATATAAGCCAAACTCTACACATCAAATTAAATATACTATGTAAAATAAAAAACACTCATGCACGATCATTAAAAAATAAAACACACACATTTGCTTATGAAGATTCTCATTAAAGTGAAAAATTTTAGTTTTATTAATAAATAAAATTAAATACTAAAACTAAAAATATAATTTTTAGCATGCAACCCTAATAGGAAACTCGTCGAAAAACTCATTTTCGGGAACAATGATGTTCACCAAGTTCGAGATATTGGCTAATGAACCGGGAATGGGTCCGGAGAAGCAGTTGAAACCGATGGCGAGGGTATGGAGGTTGAGAAGATTGGTGTCCAAGGCAAGGAGAAGAGTGTCATAGATGTCGTTGTAGGAAGCATGGATGTAGTAATCGTGATTTTATTTATTTATCGTTTTAAAATTAAAGTAATTTTATATTTTTTTTAGGTGCCTTGGGACATTATAAGAAAAGATGATAAAAATAAATAATAATAATAATAATAAAAATAATGATATTTTGTTTGCATTTTTTATGAAATAAAATACATATAATAAAAATAAATCAATACTATAACAATAATAGTCATATTAAAGTCGAATACAAAGTTGAAAAAAATATGGCAGTGGCAAAAAGAAAGTCTTTGTGCATCGATTGTATGGTAAACGAAACCCGTTCGCCACGAAATTTTAGACGTATTTTTTTGGCACGTAGTTCTTGAAATTAATTGGTGTCAATCGTTGACAGTTTAGATGTAAACACTGTTTGATTATTAAGTGAATTTTAGGATAAAAAAATAGTTTATTTCTACATCTTTTATGCATAGAATTTAATTTTAAGTTTTTTTAATTAAATAATAATTTTAAAATATTGATATAGAATGGGTATTAAAAAGAAACTTTAAATAATTGACGTGGTGAATTTTAAGTAGGTATAATCTCAAAATAATAATACAAAATAAAAAAGACAAAAAAACAAAAAAAGGGGGGTTGATACACCCTAGCGCCCCCCACCCTTCCTTCTTTTATTTTGCTTTCTTATAACACCTGCCGCACAACCCCCTCATCACCATCCCATGTTGCTAGAAGTGTAAAAATAGCCCAAGACCCGACGAGGGTTCAAAGCCCGCCTGAAGTTTGCCATTGTTCAAGTCCAGCCCGATCCGTCGCCAGGCTCGAGCCGAGCCGACCCGTACTGTTCATGAGCTGGGTCTGGGCAACACCCCCTAAGCCCACCCGCCCAAAAATCCCACAAGTCTGCCCACCCGTAGGTTTGCCACAAGCCCTGGCCTAGGCTAGCCGTTGGGCCTGGCCCGGCCCGCTCGACCCTCTCCCCCCTCAAATGGCTAGTTTTTTAGATGGAAGGCCCGGATGATTTTTTTTTTTAAAATCAACAGCTAAAATGTTTTAATCGTTGGGCTCAGCCCGGCCCGGCCCAAGCCTGGCCAACGGATAGTTTTGTGTTTTTATTTTTAAATACAATTTTTTCCTATAAATAGGAAGGCACATTTTTTATTTTTTTTCATCCAAACAACTCTCTTCTCTCTAATTTTTCTCTCTAATTACTCGGTGATATTCGCATTCGGTGCAATTGTTAGCGAATTAAAGAATGAATATCAAAATCAAAACGCAAATCGATCGAAATTAAGATTAAATATCGGAGTTTCTTAATTCGGTTTGCTTTATTTTTTGTATTTTAATTTATTTGTTGCAATTTAATTTTGTGCAATTTAATTCAACTTTTTTAAATTCTAGTCTCTATTATCTAATTTATTAATTTATTTGTTGTAATATTTAATTAAAATTTGAATATATTTTTTTAAAATTCTAATTAATTTTTTTAAAAAATTAAATTATATTTTATTTTAATTTTTTTTAAATTTTAGTCTCTATTCTCTAATTTATTAATTTATTTGTTACAATTTAAATTTTAGTCTATAAAGAAATTAATTTATTTGTTATAATATTTAATTAAATTTTGAATACATTTTTTGTAAATTCTAATTAATTTTAAAAAAAAATTAAATTATATTTCAATTTTAATTTTTTTAAATTCTAGTCTCTATTCTCTAATTTATTAATTTATTTGTTGTAATATTTAATTAAATTTCAAATATATATTTTTAAATTCTAAGTAATTTTTAAAAAAAATTAAATTTTATTTCATTGTGAATTTTTTTAAATTATAATCTTTAAGTTCATTAATATATTAATTTTGATTTAAAATTTAATAATTTTTTTAGAAAAATCGATAGATCCAAATATTTTTCCCGTTAATGAAAAAAAAAATATTTTTACATTTTCACCTACTGGTTCTAATCTCACTCTCACTGCTCCTATTCATAATCCACCTACTGCTTCATCTGCATCTGTGTCTGCATCTGCATCTGTAAGTTCATATAGTAAAAAAACTTCAAATGCGTGAAATTTTTTTGAAATTTTTTTTAAAAAAAATAATGATGACACCGTTACTGTTAAAGTAAAATATAAAATTTGTAATAAATTACTTTCGGATCAGACATCGAGTGGCACCAACCATTTACGTAGAAATGCTAATATTTACCGTAAAAATTCACCTTTTAATGTCACTTCACAAATGCAAATAAGTAGGAATACAACAGGTAATATTAAAAAAAATTTGTAAAAACAAATCCGCGCACAAAATTTTATTGTTAATTATATAATAAAGTAAGAAAAATCATTTTCAATGAGTGAACAACCGGCATTTGAAGAAATGATACAAACGGGATTTGTTCCACAATTTTAATATTTTTTTAAAAATACTACAAGAAATAGAGTTTTAAGTAGATTTGATGAAATTAAAATCGAGTTAATAGATTTATTTATAAATGTAAAAGGAAAAATTAGTTTAACTTCTAATTTATGAACTGCTAGATATCAACAAGAATTTTAATGTATTACAGCACATTTTATAGATAATTATTAGAATTTATATGAATAAATCTTTTCATTTAAAACTATAAAATTTTCCTATACCGGTCAATCTTTAGGTATAGTTATTAGGTAAGAACTACGTACATTTAGTATTACATCAAAAATATTTTTTATTACTTTAGATAATACTTCTTATAATAATAAATGTATTAATTATTTAAAACGTCATTTACAGCTTTCATTATCTGGTTCTTTATTCATGTTCGTTGTTCCGCACATATTTTATATTTAATTGTGAAAGAATGACTTAAATATTACAATGAGTCTTTTGAGATAGTTAGATTAGCTGAGATGTATATAAATAGTAGTACTAAAAAAGTTAATTTGTATAAAAAAATTATGTCAACAAGAAAATATAAAATGTAAAAAATTACAACATGATATAGAAATTAGATGAAACTCGACATATCGAGCTCCATCTAGCAATAAAACAAAAAAAGTAATTAATTTATTTTATGAAATAAATACATGTATTAATTTTTCTCCACCAATATCTAATGATTGAGATAATTTAATTGTATACAAAAAAATTTACAAAATTTTTGATCAAATTACAAAATTATTTTCTTTTATTTACACTCTTACTACTCCATTAGTTTTATCGCAATTAAAATAAATTGCCACAGTATTTGATGAATTTCACTCAATCCAAATTATTATCAAATGATATTTAGTATGAAAGATAAATTTGATAAATATTATAATAAAATAATACATATTTTTAGAATAGTCTGCATACTAGATCTTAGAAGTAAAAATATTAGTTTATAATATATTTTAGAAAATATTTATGGTAATATAAACTAACAAGAAGTAATAAATGAAACACTTAAATATTTATATGATAAATATAAAACTCAAATAATACTACAATCAACACAACCCGTGATTATGACTTCATCTCGAAGTCGTAACGATGATTAGTCTATTATAAAAAATAGACGACTTTCTAAGGTTCATAGGAGTTCTATCACAGAACTCCAATATTATTTTGATACTGTAGAAAATATAGATGAAAATAATTTTGATATTTTAGATTATTAAAAATAACATGAGGTATCGTGGCTAATATTGACCATGATAGCTAGTGATATATTTGCCATTTTTGTCTCTACAGTTGCTTTGGAGTCAGCTTTCAGTGCTGGTGGACGGGTGTTGAACGACTACATATCAAGGCTCACTTTGGAGATAGTTCAAGTATTGATGATTATACGGGACACACTTTACGCATCGAAGAGGTGTCAAGAAATAAACGAGAAGAAAAGACTCGAAGCAAACATAAAATCTATCACGTCTAGAATGGCTGAACAATTATTAGACTCAGATTGATTTTTTAGATTATTTGTTGTATATGTAAATTTTTTTGGTTTATATTTGTAATTTTATATTTTATTTTTCATGTATTTTAAGTAAAAAATAATACAAATGATTGTTAGACTTGTATGTGCCAACCTAGTTTGGATGTACTTGACCTATAGTGATGTAATTTTTCTAATTTTTTAATATGTACAATATACTTACAATGTGTAAAATTGTTCACATTTGATTTTTGATTAATAAAATTTATATCGTATTTTATTAATTCAATTGTTCAAGTTTACGTCATTTAATTGATTAATACACTTATATAATATAATAAATTTGAATACAATAAAAAACCTTATAAGTTTATATAATATAATAAACTTATAATAATAAACTTATATAATATAATAAATTTGAATACAAAAAAAACTTATAACTTTATATAATATAATACACTTATAATAAAAAACTTATATAATATAATAAACTTATATAATAATTTACCCCCAAAAAAACTTATATAATATAATAAATTTGAATACAAAAAAAACTTATAATTTTATATAATATAATAAACTTATATCATATAATAAATTTATATAATATAATAAATTTAAATACAAAAAAAACTTATAACTTTGTATAATATAATACACTTATAATAATAAACTTATATAATATAATAAACTTATATAATAATTTACCCCCAAAAAAACTTATATAACGTAATAAATTTGAATACAAAAAAAACTTATAAATTTATATAATATAATACACTTATATAATATAATAAATTTGAATGCAAAAAAAAAATTATAAGTTTATAGAATATAATAAACTTATATAATATAATAAATTTGAATAATATAAAAAAATACCAAAAAAACCGGCTGGCCTGGTGAGGCCCATCTAGAGGCCCGAGCTCGAGGCCCGGGTCCGTAGCCCAAACCCGAGCCCTTTCCTCTTAGGGCCTGAGCCGATTCCCTGGTAAAAAAGCCCAGCCGAGCCCGACCCGACCCAAAAATTTGCCTAGAGCCCGCCGGGGTCGGATCGGGCTTGGTCCATTTAGTCCACGGCCGAGCAGAGCCGGGCCGAACCGAGCCCAAATTACACTCCTACATGTTGCTTTATTCCTTATTTCCATCCTTTCTTTACTTTCATTACTTTTTGTTCATACTTCTTCAACACAATCGCTCTCCTTTGGTAATTTTTTTTTCTCTTCTCTTTTCTTCTATGGAACTTTATGGGAAACTTTTATTTAATTATTTTATTATTAATTTTAGCCAAAATTTAATTTATGGAATAATACATTTTCATGGTTAAATATTGTTTATAGGTGTTTGAGAGTAATTAAGCCGCCTTATTGGAACTCGGCTCCTACTCAATTTTTTTTACCATTGTTGAACCTTGAAGTCTTTTTGGAGTTTTCTAAACTTTTTTCTTTCAAGTCATCAAAGGTATGAATTTTGTTTATTTTTAGCTTAAAGATGATATGTATGGATGTGACAAGTATTTTTGTGGTATTAAATTGGTGTTTTTGCATAAAATTATATTGCAGTGCTTCTTTAAAATATTTAGTAACTAATTAAATGTATTGGGGTTTGGAAGATTTAATTTAATCTTATTATTTATGTTTTTGCTAAATTTTTTAGTAAAGAGAAAAATGTTAGTTTAAGAGGGATGATCGCTTTTAACATTTTATGTCTCAGTTTAATTATTATTATTCTTATGTCATAGTTATTTAAAATATTTATAAATGTGTAAAATTTTATAGATGCCATTTTTATTGAAATATATAAAAGTTTGAATTGGGTATATTCTTGGCATGAATATCTGGAATTGATAAAAAAAAGTTAACTGTTTTTTTAAGAAAAGGTATAAGATACCTAATAAAAAGTGTAATCGTTTTCGAAATGGCCTTAAGAAATTTGTGATTGACATCTAAATATTGAATTAGACGAATTAATTTACAAGTTCTAAGCTTGCTACGCAAGTGAATTTCTATACCCAAAAGATTAATACCTCTAAAAAGGATTTGTCACAACTCACTAGTGCAATAAAGTATATAAGTGGGTTGGGTGATAAGTGCACTGCCACTATGGTACATAGATCTAGTGATAAGGGATGATTGTTTACTCTCTTAGGTGTATCATACTCCTCATATGCGATTCATTTTGAATTGATTGAAAGCTTAATGGAATAAGTTTTAAAATTGTTAATAATTTTTGAATCTAATGAAATGAGATACTATATATTTTTATTTTATTTTTATTTCAGTTGGCATATATTTCATCTATCTCTTTCATACTTACATTCGTTGGTTATTAATAAACATTGACCCCTTTAGATTGTTCATGTGTTTGGACATGCCAAATTTTGCTGTACCACATAATTGATGTTACCTCTTAAGTTACTTCTGAGAATTATTTGAATATAAGTTTTGTAATCACAGTAGTGGTTTGGTGACTATTTGTTCTATTTTCTTTTGCTGTAGAAATTAAGACTAATTTTGTTTGATTGATTTGTAGCGGTCGTTTAGATTAACGTACTGGAATATTTTATTCGTTGACTTGTGTTATTGATTAGAAGTTGGAGCTTTTAAATGCATGCATGAGTTGTTAGGATGTATAGTTTATAATATATAATATTTTGTTGAGTTGTAGATTTGTTGTTGGAATCTAGATAAGACCTGTGTATAATACTTTGCTTGCATTTTTTACATGTTCTACTTTTTTATATGGTTATACCATTGAATTATTTAAAAAAATAGGAAAAATTATGCCAAAATTTTTCAAGAAAATTAAATATTTAAAATATTTTTTAAAAGTTTGGAACGTGAATGGCTAAGAGAAGAGAAGTTGAAGATGCCGAAAAGAATGGTGCTGGAGAAGCTGTTGTAGACCAAAGACGAGAGAGGAAAAAAGTTAGGGTTCTTCCTCTTCACTCATCTCTCCCTCTCCCTCTCGACTTCCACGCCCCTTTCTCTTTAATTAATTATAGAGTAGTATGTACACTAATATTTTAAATTAATTTCGTTTACTCAATAAGCATGATAAACGAGGCTGATATTATATTAGAGACCTGTTTTTATATTTTCAATTAATGTCGAGGGAGGTCAATGTAATTTATCATTTTATTTTTTATTTAAAATTTATTACTTTTGGTTCATCTTATTGAGACGATTTAAAATAGTAAAAAATTTAAATTAAAAAATAACAAATATTCAAAGAAGAGAAGAATACGAAAAAATATATGGAAATTAGCCAAAAGAGGGCCTTATTGAAAAATCTTATTTTTTTATTAAATTATAAAAATAAATAATTTAAAAAAATCGATGCCTTGTTGGACAACCGGCTCTAAGCCGAGCTTTTTGACTTTTTACTTAAGGCCTAAAAAGTCAAAAAGCTTAGTTTGGCAACTAAAAAGCTTTTAATTTTTTTGTTTTTTTTCATAATTTTTAAATATATTTTTTAAAAATATCATAATTTTTATTATACACATTCGTTTTTAATAAAAAATTCATTCTTAAGATTTACTCGTCGAAATCTATCAAACAAGATCCATACTAAAAAAATTATCTAAAACTAAATTATAAAGAATTACAACAAATTTTAAGCCAAACTTGTTAATTTTGGACTTAAAGCTACTTTAAGTTAAGTTTTTTGACTTATTATTTTTTAATTTAAAGTTAACTCTATAGTTTATTAAACGAATTTTTTACTTATTTAGTTTACGACCATTTTAAGCAAAAAAAAAATTTAATTTAAAATCAAGTTGGCATACGTGGCCTGATGTTGGGGTAAAGAAGGAGGAAAAGGTAGCTTTCGGCATGGCGTCAATCTCCACGCATGAGTTGAAAATTTGGAAAGGTCGGCCTCAACTCAACAGAAACAAAACACAACGGCCCTTTGGTGGTAGTTACGAGTCGGCTGCGCACCCTTCGCCTAGTTGTACGTCACGCGCCCATCCTAGCTTTGGACCACACGGCGCGTGTAATCACGTCCCTGCGCCATGCAACTCCTCAACTTTGGTTGAAGAACGACTGATTCAAATGGTAGAATTAGCTTGGGTTTGGCTAAATTTTTTTTATTTTATAATTTTTTGATTTTTTTTTAAAAGTAATAAATATAAAAATATGTGAAAAAGTTAATAGAGTTGCACGTGTATTTTTATATATTAAAAACTTTTCAAAGTTAACAGAGTTGCACGTGTATTTTTAAGTAAAAAAACTTTTCAAAAAAATTATGTCAAACATAGGCTAAATAATATTAGAATTGGACGTGTATTTTTATATATTAAAAAACTATAGATGGAATTAAGTATATAATAAAATTTTAATTTATGTGTGATTAAAGTAAAATAAAGAATAAAATAAAAATTATAAAGTTATTTCTAACCCTTATATAAAAAGAAAACAGAATAACAAAAAACTATAAATGGAATGAAGTATATAATAAAAATTTAATTTATGTGTGATTAGAGTTGAATAAAAAATGAAATAAGAATTATGAAATTATTTTTAATCGTTAGATAAAAAAGGATTATAATATAAAATTTGGTACTAATAATACTAAGGAGGATTAGTATTATTAATACCGTGAATGAAAGATTGACAATCTCTCACTCATTAAACTGTTAATTCAAGTATCACAATACAAACGTAAAACTCACAATATTAAAAAAAAAAAAATTTAATGGGTCAGCTTTATATTTATTAGTGTAATTCCTTCTCTCTTAATTTTTCAAAAGAAACAAGACTAGTGGCTTGGTAAACTTATCTTTTTTATTTGTAATTAAAAAAATTAAATTAGATTTAAAATAAGTTATTTGATAAATTAATTTTTAATTATAAAAATTAAAATTTGATTTAAAGTAATCCATTTGATAAAATAATTTTTAAGTTAAAGTTTTTTAAAATCTATTGATTGAATAAAAGTTATCTATTTATTTATTTATTAAAATTAGATAGTATTATCTTTTTTATATAGTTAATTATAAGGATTAATATATAGTTGTCATTATTACTAAATAAATTATCAAGCAAAAAAATTAATATATTTTAGAATGAGGTAAAAAATTGAATAGAGTATTCTAAAAATTAATGTTTTAATTTAATATTTTAATATTTAAATTTTTTTATTTTTTTGTCAAACTGAATATATTAATTTTTTACATTTTCGTCAAAAAAATTAAAAAGTTTGGGTTGATAATTAGGGCCGAAGGTCATGTTTGTTTGAGGATTAGGATTGAAATATGTAAAAATTAATTTTATATTGTTTCTTGTTGGGTTTATCAAATTGAAAGGTGGAACTATCTCCACAACTCTCCTAATTAACTACCATAAGCTCCCATCTTGACAATGTTACTATTCAACCATTCAGGTCAATTCAGTAGTCCTTAAATTATTACTATCCCTCTTGTTTTGCAATTTCAAAATAATCTCAATAAATCATACTAAACTAGATAACACATGGTTTATCGTTACATTATTTTACTCTTAACTAAATATTTTTTTATACAAGAATATTGTACTAATAATTTAATCATAATATTCTAGTACTAATTAAAATTTGAATAAAGTAATTATTTCATAAAAATAGTCTTACAACCATATGATTCATAATTAAGCTTTAATTGGAAATTTTAATTTTTTAGTTAAAAATATCAAAAAATTAAGTTTGCCTTTTTGACAAAAAAATTAAAAAAAAAAATTAAAAAATTAAAAAATCAAATCAAATCAAAATATAAGGTTCCTAAAATATTCTATTTAAACTCTTACTACTTTTAAAATACAATAATACTTATTATTTATAACTTATTTACTACACTACTAACTATTTAGTTTATTTTTATTTTTATTTCTTTTTATGAAAAAAATAATAAAAGTAACTAACATTTTTATCAAATAATAATAGGGTATACTAAAAATAAAAATAAGCAAATACAAGTCTAGCTTACTGAATTTTTTAACTTTTTAATTTTTTATATTTTTTTTCTTATATTTTCTTTTTACAAAATTAAACCATTATCCTTGATGGAACATACTACAGAGCACTGCAGGGCGATTTCTAGAACGCGGGGGTGGAATCGGTGGCGGTTAACAACGATGGTGAAGAGCAATATAACTATATATATATAGAGAGAGAGAGAGAAAGAGAGAGAGAGTGAGTGAGAGACGCATAGAGGGACGAGAGAGGAGTCGGAGGCAGTGAGTGGTCGCGGGTCGGCAACGATGGCGAAGGCGACAGTGGTGAAAGGTGGCGACAGCGTGTGGCGTCGGGAGGGGCACTCTCGCTACTTGCTGCTTTAGTTTTAGTTTTTTTTTTAATAAAAGGGGCTAACTCTCCTCTCTCTCTCTCTCTCCTTATAACGTCTTTCTCTCTCTTTCCTTCTTAAACAATTCCCAGTTGACGTTTTTTTAGCATTATTCATCTTTTTTTCATCTTTTACAAATTTTTTGGATTTTTTGGATTAATATTTTTATTTTCTTGATTTGATAAAAAAATCTAAAAATATAATTGTTTTGAAAAAAAAAATTAAAAAATTTAATAAAAACAAAAAAAAGTCACATAAAATCCTTAAAGTACCTTTTTTCATTTTATTTGAGTTTATTTTTTAATCTTTTGCTCAAATATTTTTATTTTTTTAATTTCTTTTAATGAAATAAATTTAAAAAGTATAATCATTTAAACTAACATAAAAAAAATTCAAAAAAAACAAAAAAAAATTATATAAAAAATGCTATCTTGCACGGTGCTATCTATGATATCAACAAACTTGGTGCTATTTGTTAGCACTAGCAGTCGTACCCTCGCATGCATGGGTTAAAAAAAAAACACCTATAATAGAAATAATAAATTATTTTAGGAGTATTTTTTGTAACTTAAAAAGGCAAAAAAATCTCACAAATTCAAGAGTTTTAGTATAGATATCTATATCTACACTATCTATACTTCTATATCTATACTATCTATAAAGAAAACACTAAAATTAACTTGGAATCAACTGAATTTTTATATTTCTAGTTTTTCCATCATTTTAATATTAAATTCTTGAAATTATTAACACTAAATAAAAATAATTATAAGATTAAAATAGTCATTTTGCACCGGATGATTACTTAACTTCCTAAAAATTCTACACACACCCGGAGAGAGAAAAGAACACAGGCTTGAAATCAAATTTCACAGGTACCACAATTATTGATCGTTTTCAATCTTAGCAAATGAAATCAAAAGTGTTCGAGAGAATCAAAACTGTGGCTCTAATGGCGTTGTAATTGAATGTTTCAGAAGATCTCTAGAGGTTGATATGTAATCGAATCCATTTTGGGTCTCTCTCTCTCTCTCTCTCTCTCTCTCTCTCTCTCTCTTATGCATAAGTAAATTAATCAATTTTTTGGTCTCTCACTTGGTTGATTAGTGGCCCCAAAAAGTTAAAATTGCAGGAGAATGCAAGAAGCTTAGATTGGAGGAAGTTGATGTTTATTTGAAGAAAATGGATTTTGTTCGCGAACAGGCAAAACTATTACTGGAAGCACTAAAATACTCGATCGGCTTAGGTGATTGACGATCAAATACAGAATCAAGATCATTGTTTTTTTTTTTAAATAGATAGAAAACAGTAATCTCATTTTTTACTAATCTAAATATTTTTGTTTCAATTTTTTTATGATTTCAACTGTTTTGCAGCCAAATTGGAATTGATTGACTCTTCTCAAGCACAACATTGTTTCCATTTGTTAATTGGTCAGGAATTGAAATTGTAGTTTGTTTTTAATTTCGTTTTTGTTTTTTTCTTATGAGAATTCCTTTTCCAAAATTCTCTTCCTTTTTGTGCCTTTTGTGTTGGGAGAATATCCAACGCCAAAATAAAATACATGCTCGGGAATCTAGAAAATACATATTTATTAAACTTTCAACAATTTACAATAATCTGAAATTACAGAAATTGAAATAACAAGAATAACATAAATGAAATTTGCAAACCGAGTCCTGCAATCGCAGTTTCCTTAAGAATGATTCGCCGCCTACCGAGGG
>JAOTRH010461058.1:0-28549 GCA_034768845.1 Heliamphora exappendiculata | reverse complement strand
TTTCATTCTCTGTAATTTCAATTCATTGTAATTGTTGAAAGTTAATTAAAGATGTATTTTCTGGATCCCCGAGCATGTATTTTATATTGGCGTTGGAAATTCTCCCAACAATTCTAATATATATAATTCTTTCTACAATGTATCCTCAACTTAACTAAAAATCTAATCTCAATTAATTCTAATTTATATTTAGAAATCTCATTTGATAATTTAGTTAAGTCAAAATAAATAAATAATAGGTAACAGGCGTTTACATTTATCAAAAAAAATTAAAAATTAATCAAACGAGTGACTACAATTGTATACTACTAGAAAAACAGTTTTTTGCCTACTACAATTGTATACTACTAGAAAAACAGTTTTTTGCCTCGCAAAAAGTGATTTTTTGTGACGTCAAAAAAGTCCGATGCAAATAAGTGATTTTTTGCTTTAGAGTTTTTTGAGTCAACTACAATGCCAACGCAAAAAGTGATTTTTTTTGCAACAACAAAAAAATCCAATGCAAATAAGTAAAAAATAAAATATTTACGACAACACAATGGAGGTCGCAATTATTGTAGTTGTAAAAATATGTATTTACGATAAAAAAGGCGCCACTGCAAAAATCCCGACCCAAATATGTAAAAAAATAAATACTTACAATGGCATAATTGTGATTGCAATTATTGTAGTAGCAAAAAAATATATTTAGTACGGGAATGGACGACGCAAATAAAACCGTTTATATTTTAAATAAAAATATATATATATATATATAAAACAAAAAATATAATATTTTTAAAAATATATAAAAATATTTTGAGTTAATAAGTTAACGGTCAACAAAATCTAAAAGTCAATAATTAAAAAAATAAAAAGTTAAAGATTAACAAATGAGATTTTTTTTTCAAAGTTAATTTTGGTTTTCTGGTAAAAAATTTAAGTAAAATTTTTTTACACCCAACTTAACTGAAGCAAGCCAAACCATGCGTGCGTGGAAAAGAAAAGCCAATGTCAATCCCTTTGATGCAAAAGGAAATGCCAAACCCTAGGTTTCGCCGGCGCACCATTCCCCTTCTCCTCTCCCTCTCCCTCGGCATCACCTCACACCACCGTCGACATCACCTCGCGCCACCGTCGGCTCTGCCACCGCAGCTACAACGACAACAAGTGCAACCCAAAATAGCGATTGCACCCAATCCTTCGCTGGCGTTGGATGCTAAGAAAGAGTCCAAGAGCTCTATTTCTCTGACAAATTTATTTCAGCTGGTTAGTGATGACCTCCCAGCATTGAACAAAAATCTACAATCAGTGAGTGCATCTGCGAAACTTTTGACGTTGGCTTGACTGTTATAAGATTTTCTTGGATTCTTTTGTTCAGCATATTATATCATGGTGAAGAGTGGTACTTTTGAACTCTTGCTTCAATGGTGTTTTGAGGTAATGTGTGTTGGTTTGCAGCTTCATGAGTGTGGTAGGATTACTTCTTTGTTCTCTTAGCCTCTAATTTTTGTTTTTTCATTTTATTTTATATCCATTGTATTTGATTTGTATGAATAATAGTCAATTTGTAAGATCTTGATTAGCAAGCAAAACCATCGCCAGCATCGCCTTGATTTGCCATTTTGATTGTATGTGAAGAAATAAAGAGGGATGTGTTACTGTTATTGGTTCTAACAGGAGTTCAATGTATGAGGATTGCTATGATTGGTTATAATTTGGGGGTAATAGAGTTTTTGTTATACTAAGATTTGAGGTAGTAAGCATGTGGTTTTGGGGTTAGTGGAGGCTGTGATACTGATGTGCTAGGTGCATCAAGTCTTTTATTAGTTTTTTTTTTTTTTTGGTGTTAGAAAAGTATATATACATGTAAACAATGGAAACTGGTGTTTGTTGCTAAACTTTGGGCCTTTGGCACTGGGGTTTTGTGACAGACAAATTTGATATCCTATCTTTCAATCTATCACATTTCCATGCGGTTCAGAGAAGGTTTGAGACAAGTTTTATGAGCTCTAGTTTGACTAACTTTGCTGAATAATGAATTGACCATCCACTTTATGGGCACCAATGCGTATGCTTAGGTTCAGTGGTTACTAAAACAAATGCATGTCAGATGATCTACCTAGCTTTTACTTTCACTTTCATAGTAAAAATTATTACATGACTTGCTTCTGGGTTTCAAATCTGTCAACGAGGTTATCCACTTAAACTAATTACTTACTTGCTATTCAAAACAATATGTAATAGGGTAACAAGGGGGTTCTGTTTTGGATCTTTAATCTTGTAATTGTGCAGATCTTACCCAATTTTCTTATTTTGATATTTCTATGGAAAATCCTAGAATCTCATGTTCGGAAATTTAATCCAAGCCCTTGGGATGAAGTGTGGACACTTCTATAATTTGAATTGCCTAGTTTTCTTTATGAGTTTCCATTTTGTATGCAGGTGAATGATGTGACATTGGAAGTTGTGGAAGGTGATGCCAGGAATGTTCTCCACGAGGCTGTTGATAAACACCATGCCTCCATGTTGGTTGTGGGTAGTCATGGTTATGGAGCCATAAAAAGTTATGGGATCCATCTTATTACCAAAGACAGAACTGAGATTAAGATATTGCTAATATTTAGTAAGTACATACTAGACATTTTAACCAAAAAAATATCAAAACCTAAAAAAATGATCTCAAACACTAACCTTTTTCCCTCTTTTTTCTAGGAATGTTAAATCTCTTAAAAGCCAATTTTTTAAAGACATCCTAAACAGGGGTTCAAACTTAATTTGACATAAGGATTTGGATATATTTAAATCAAAATTCCTCCTCTTTAATGATGAGTTTCTTCACCATCATGAAAAGAAGTAAGAACCAACATAGGTGCCACAAGTAATTGTATGGGGTCGATTGAACCCACTGAACTTGACTGAACTTGATGTATAAAATTTGTTTTTGTATGATAATTTTGATTATTTTAGATAATTGTACATATTGACCCCACTACTATACTAGAAAAAACATTTCAACCTTGTTGAGTTCATCTAAAAATTTCAGATTCTTCGACTCTTTTTCGCTTTTTCTAAACTTTTTCGTGGTATGATCCAAGCTGAGAAATACATATTTTGTATCAAATTCTATTGCAGGGCTGTTTTGGGCAGCGTAAGTGACTATTGTGCCCATCACGCTCACTGCAGTGTGATGATTGTAAAGAAGCCTAAAATCAAACACTAAATCTATCTGCTCCTGATTTGCTCTGAATCAAGTGAACATATATATAAATAGTTGTTCCACAAGTAGTACTATTGTATATTTGTATTTGGCTGTGGGGTTGGAATTCTGTGTGATATTATTGTAATTGTATTTACATATTTGAGTAGCTATTATTGGTCGTTTGGCTTAAATCTATTGGATTTCATACAATCATGAATGATACATGAATCTTATGCTTGGTACCTTTATCTGATATGGACTTTCTTGTGATACAAAACTAAAAACTAGAAAAGTGAGAAATTGCCAACTTTGAGAGCGGCGAACCTCCAATACAAAAAATTATATTTAATTTTAATTAATTATATATATAAATGCCAGTAATTGTTCATGACAATTGACACTCACCTATAGTAGGTTTTGGACGTATCTAGTGGGCACTGAATATTCGAAGAGCCTGTGAGAGATGATATCGATGGCAGTGAGCAGTTGGGTTTTCGTCCACTACCACCTTCTCCACGACGTAATGAGTAACAAGTATTTATGATACATACAACTATAAATATATACCGTCATATACGCGGTTGAGGTTAAATGTGATCTTACTGAAAATTCTTAATGAATTTAGGAGGTTGAGAGTTAATTTATTGAAAACTTGAATATGTTGTGTTTGTTGTATGATTTGGTGGTAGAAGTTACAGGTGAGTTTACTTGAAAATCCATTTATATTTGTTGTATAGCATATGTAGTTTAATTAACTTATTTTTTCTTCCAATTTACATCAGAATAGAGTTGATTTTGATTGAGTGGTTTTGTTGCCTCATAAATTATTTTCTTGTAACAGGTTTTGGGCAACAAATATCATATATTATATTGTTGCTGGAAGTAATTGATGTTAGGCAACAGTTATGTTGATTGATTTGACATAGCCTTTGTTTTTTTTCCGAACACTTTCATTTACCAATGTAACTTCTAGGCCTAACAGATTATGATATGAATATCATACTTAGTGAGCTTCCTTACCGGTCTATGCTAAATGAATAAAAGATTATGGTAATTACTGTTTATTGAACGATAATTAATAAATTAATAAAAATAATTTTTAAGTATAAAATTTATTATTTTTATAAATATTAATATATTTTATATAAATATTTATTTATTATATATATTTTATTTATCGATCATTAAATAGTAATTAATATTTTTCTTAAATAAAATATGGAATGACTTTCTAAAACTCTAGTATAATCCTTAACGACAACTTTATCTTTAGTGACGTGTATCAGTGAGCTGCGAGATTTTGTGGGTGGTGTGTGCACTTGTGCAGACAAAATGTTGGCTAATCCTCATGGGATTGCACTTGTCAACAATCATTGTCTTGTCTACTTTGACGGGGGGAGGGGTTTGTTAGAAATTATTTTTTAAAATTTTAATTTATATTTTAATAAAAGGGTTAAAAAATAAAATTAAACATATGTGTTTATAATTTTTTATTAGCTTGTTGATTCTTATTTTAAATTAAAAAATATAAAATTTATTGTTTGAAGTTATAATTGTAAAAATTTATTATTGTACTTATTTTTCCTGTGTTTTTTCTTATTTTTTTTACTTATTTTTTTATTTGTTTGATTTATATTCAAATGGGTGACTGATTCTCAAACTAATTTTAATTGTTTTTTAGATATTGGAGAACTAGAAAGATCAAAGTAATAATGGGATGGAGTATTTAATGTGATATTTATGATTTTTAGCCTATTTATTAGATTATTATTTATTTTATGTTGTACTTTTTGTTTAAAAGTCAATTATTGTCTTCAGAGTATATTTTTTGTGTAATTCTTAATATATTTCAATTTGTATTGATTACATTGTATTTTTTTAATATTTAAATATGAAGAATTGATATTTTATTACAAAAAATTAATGTGAATTATGAATGGATATTTGAATGCGTATATATATATATATATATATATTGTGTCGGCATATTCTGTCGCTAAAAATAATATAATGCATTCAAATATTATTTCTGTCTATATTAATCCATATATTAATCCATCGCTAAAAATGTAATATCTATTTACGGCGATGTGGCGGCATTGATAACCTTGTGGTGTCATGGGTGGTAGAATGATTGCATTGATAACCTTGTGGTGTCATGGGTGGTAGAATGATTGCATTGATAACCTTGTGGTGTCATGGGTGGTAGAATGATTCACCTTCACAAAGTTCAAAATGTTCTTCATCAAAATTAATTTATTTTTTGTTACACCAAAATATTTTACTCATTTAATTTTAATTTTGTCGTGCTAAACATTAAAAAATATAAAAAGAAATTTTAAAAAAAAAAAAATTGTTGAAATAAAAGAAGCTTTTAGTGGTCACAGTGGTGTAGGTTGATTCGCCTTCTGAAAATTAAAAACGTCCTTCACCATAACTGATTTATTTTTTTGTTACACCAAAAAAATATTATTCGTTAAATTTAGATTTTTGGTCGTGTTAAACATAAAAAATTATAAAAAGAAATTTTTTTAAAAAAACGTTGAAATGAAAGAAACGTTAGTTTCAATGGATGAATGATTTGATAGAGGCCCAACGTCCAATTGTGATTATAATTCTCGATCTGTCTATTTGACCTCTCTTATTATTACGAGTGTTTTTTGCAGATAAAATTATAAAAATTATAATTATAAATATATATATATATATATGCAAAAATATCAATTAGTGTAGCTTAAATAAAATTAATAGTAAGATGAACGAATATAAAGATTGTGATTAGATTCAGATAGAGATAATAATTTTTTCTATTCCGTCCCACTTCTGTCCCGTTTTGCTCCCATTCAGTTTTGTAGGATTTTTTGTGTTCCGATAACAAACGGGATGAAAACGGTATTTGCACTCTCCACCTCATTTTTCTTGTTCTGTCCCCGATTATATAAAATAAATAATTTTAAAATATTAATATATGTATAAAATATATATTTTTTAAATATAATAAGTTCAAAACATTAAAATATTATATTTATCTCTAATTTTTTTTCTCATTTATTATATTTTGTATATTTAGTTATATTAATTCATCAATTATTATTATTTATTTATTATATTATTTATAATTTTTATTAATATTACTATTTTAAACATCAAAAATTATACCTAAAATATCATCGTCCCTGTCTTGTTCCCCGCAATTTTCTCGATATTTTTTTCCGTTCTCGCCCCGATCAAATAAGGGACGGGAATGAAAAAATTAATCCCCAATTCCGTCCCGCGCCATTGCCATCTCTAGATTCTGATCAGTTTTCACATGTTTGGTTTGTATTGGTTAAGTAATGGACTAAATCATAACTTGCTTGACTTACATGTGAATTTGATTAAATTTATTATTTTTTACTCTTATTTTTATATTAAATAAATAATAAGTTAATATTTTCTCTTCTCATTATTATTATTATTTTTTTATTAATATCATGAATGAGGAATTAAAATTTTTTTATTCATTATTAGTCTAAATTCAACTATACAAACTTAGACTCACAATTGTAAATAAATATTTTTTTTTGTGGGCAGTCATGTACCTTAATTCAATCTCTCCTTCCCAAATCACTCACAACAAACAAGGCCAAAGAGAATAAAAAACAGAAGTCAATCATCCATAATGTCACCAGAGGTGTTTGACAAAATTACAGCTGTAATTTTTAATTTTTTATAATTAATTTTAATTATAAATTATTTTAAACAGTTATAATTTATAAATTTTTTTTTCTATTTTAACTACAAATTATAATTTTTATTAAATATTTATAATTTTTATTACAAATTATAATTTATAAATTAGTCATTTAACAATACTAAACATCACCAAAAAACAGAAGTTGCACATGATTTGATAGAGGCCCAACAACCGCATTAAGAGAATGACGAAAAACTACTATACTCAATTGCGATTATAATTCTCAATTTGTATATTCAACCCTTCTTATTATGGTTGGTTGTGGTACTTAAAATTATAAAAATTAAAATTTTAATTAGTAATAAATAATTATAATTTTTTTTAAAAAAATTATAAATATTTATTAAAATTTTAAACTTTATACAGTTATGAGCTCACTTGATAATTAGTGTAGTTTGAATAAAATTAATAATAAAATGAACTAATATAAGAATTATTATTAAATTTAGATTAATTTTTACATATTTGGTTTGTATTGGTTAAGTAATGAACTAAATCATTATTTGCTTGATTTACATGTGAATTTGATTAAATTTAGAGTTAAATTGGGAATTAGTCCCATTTTAAAGAGATATAAAAGATTTACTCTCACTGTTAATTATTTAAAGCTCTAATTCTATTTTTAAACGCTATTTTAAAATTAAACAAATATACCATTTTCTTCCACATCCCTACTCACCGGTCTCACCATCAAGCCGCTCTCATTCAAGCTATAAATCTCTTAAACTTCAAATGCCTCCTCTGTTAACATCAATGGTGTCTTCTTCTCAACATTTTTCTCCTTTTTTTTCATGAATCTGTTAGAATTTAAATACTAATTTTCGAATGTGAACGAAAACAAAATTAACACAATAAGCAAAAAATAATAAACACCAAGGATTTACGTGGTTCGGCCCACGCCGGCCTACGTCCACGAGCAATAGAGAAAATATTCCATTATTGTCGAATATGAAAGAGTATAGCACCTGTCTCCCTTCTCTTTACTAGCTAACCTCTCAATTTTCTGACTCACGATCTTAAACTTTAAAGCTCCACTAGTATCTTATTTATAGGCACACACGTAGAAATCCAAAAGAATTTTAGTCAACCCATATTACTATAAACTTTATATATACAGAATTCTAGTGGACTCCTAATTCCACTATAACTAAATTATATATAGAATAAAAATAATATAACAAACGTGGGCCAAGTAGAATACAAGACACAACCCAACAATCTTTACCTTTGTTTGAATTCTGTAAACCACTTTGAAGATAACCAGCGTTGATGTCGATTTTGTCGTCATTATCGTTATTGACCTGCCACACCCAAACAGCATGGCCCACACCTCTATATCGAGGTGCCCGCACCCAAACCCGGGTGCCCCATAAAGGTCACTACTTTGTAGAAGAACGTGGCACCATCTCTCCCCTTTTGTGCACACAACCAAAGAGATTACCGCCACTAACCAAATCAAGAGAAAATGAGACTCGTTTCTGTCGAGGTGTACACTTCTCTGTCACGTTTGTCGTTTTTGTCTCGTTGCCCAGAGCTTTCATGTGAACATCAAACAACTGTTGCTCTTGCATCTTGCCGGCATTCTACACACCATCTGATTTACGTGCCTGCGCACTTGTACGACCCCGTCGCTTCTGTGTACCCCTAGGCCTATTTTGTGTGCTTTTTCGCAACTGTTGTTCACTCTGATAACCCTTACACCTTTTCTGTGTATGTCGTCTACCTATACTACTCATATGATATTTGATAGTAGCTTCACCTGTCATAGCATTTCCTACGAGCCTGTATAGGTTATCAATCATCTGTCCATGCATTACATCCCTGTTTTCCTTTGAAATCCAAAGAAGTCCACCTCCAGATGAGAACCCGTAACCTCTCAAATCTAGCATCATTAGAGAAATCAAGTTCTTCCTTAGATTCGGCACAAGTCTAACCACAGTCAAGATCAAAGCGGTCCCATTAAGTTTGCAAAATCGTACTGTCCCTATACCGACAACTTTGCTCACTGCATTGTTTGCTATCCTGACAGTACCCCCATCGTATGCCTGATACGTATCAAAATACTTTCTGACTGCACACATGTAGAACGAACATCTAGAATCTAATATCCAATCTGATTTGCTCATACCTGAAGTAACTGTGAGCACATCTGATTCTTCATAATTGGAGCCCTTTGTAACTGCTGTCTCTGAGGACTGCTCTTTTTTCTTGTCCACCTTGTACTTCAAACAATTTCTCTTCAGATGACCTTCCTTGTCACAACAGTAGCACTTTCTTTTGTAACCTCTCGACTTGGAATGACCTTTCCTCTTGGACCCATCTTGCTTCACTGCTGCCCTGCCTCTGACTTTCCCATTTCCTTATGCAACCATGATGCCATCTCTCTGTGATTTGTCGCTCTCCATCTTCTTCAACATCTCATGAGATATGAGAGCAGCAACAACCTCATCTAGCTCAAGGATATATTTTCCAAACATCATTATAGTTCTCAGATGCTCGTACGATGAAGGCAATGAAACCAACAGGAGAATTGCTTTATTCTCGTCTTCGATTTTTGCCCCGATAGAATCTAATCCCGTCAGTATCCTATTAAAATCGTCTAAGTGCTCCATAAAATTTGCTTTCTCTGTCATCTGAAGTGCATATAACTGTTTCTTTAAGGACAACCGATTTGTCAATGTCTTGGACTTGTACTTATTCTCCAACTTAACCCAGAGTTCCACCAGATCACTTTCATTGATGACTTTCCGAAGAGTGTTGTTATCAAGATACAACTGAATCGTGATGTTCGCCAAGTATCACATCTCTTCCCATTCTACATCTTTTATCGTTTCTGAATTTTTTGACTTCTTTTTAGGAGTCTTGATCAGTCCTTCACGCGTCAAAATATTTTTCACCATTTGTTGCCATAAGGTGAAGTCGTTGTGGTCGTTAGAAGTTTCAATCACGAAATCCGAACTCTTCAAAATACCATTAGATTTGTATCTGACAATCCCTACAATCTGAACTTATCACAATATCAGATATATGTAAACATTGTACCACGCAGCCCAAATTAATTCTACTTGTACCCGATCACATCCGATTAATCTCAATCTAAGCCGATTTATCCTATCCAAATTAGCGATGTAAAAATAAAAAAATTTAGCTGTACCGATGAATCCGTAGTGCCAAAAAATCTTAAGAGACACCTTCTTCTTTAATTATTTTATTATATATATAAACTAATATAATAAAATAAATCAAATAATTAATTTCGTGCTCCTAACACACTGGATCAAAACCTTGGAATAAGTCTCACCACCACAATCTTTTTGTTAGCTCGTGATTTGCAAGGCTCACTGAATCACAATGCACCAAATCACAATCCAATCAACCACGCTGGATTATTTCCCAACATTGGCAACCCCACTGGATAATTTATCAACAATATCAAACCCAATCAAAGTTCAGTGAGTTTGTACGCATCAATTCATTATAAACCAATTCATTCTAAACCCAATCAACAACAGTGAGTTTATACGCACGTGACTTCCTTCATTTGATTTGATCAATTCAAATCCCAATAATTAGTGAACGTTCTTCAATTGAATAAGGCAATTCCCAACCACGAACCAGTGATGTGCAAAAACAAAATGTAGTCACTGTTGTTGTCATTTTAAAAAAACAACCCGTGCAAAGAACTGTGCATGCCGGTGCTGTTTCACTCAAATTCAGATTTTGCAAAAAATTTTTTTTGTAGGGAACAAATTTTTTTTTATTTATACGATACGAAATTAAAAAAAATATCTTACTTCGATTAATTACCACGACTTCAAATCATCCACCGTCAACTTAGATACTACTTTTGGGATTTGAACACCAATTCCTAAATATGAACAAAAGTAAAACCATGCACAATAAGCAGAAAATAATAAGTACTGAGGATTTACGCGGCTTGGCTGACACCGACCCACATCCATGAGCGAGAGAAAAAATATTTAACTATCGTCTAATGTAAAAGAGTACATCACTTGTTTCTCTTCTTTCTACTAGTTAACCTTTTAATTTTCTGACTCACGACTTTAAACCTTAAGACTCCACTAGTGTCCTATTTATAGTAACACACGTAGAAACTTTAAAGAATTTTAGTCAGCACATGTTACTATAAACCCTATATATATAAAGAATTCTAGTGGACTCTTAATTCCACATCAACTTAATTACATATAGAGTAAAAATAATATAATAAACGTGGACCCGGTAGAATACAAGATACAGTCCAATAGGATCTTGTTCAGAGCTAGCCTAGAGGAGGACACCCTCCTCGTCTGTTCGTCTTCAATCTTCAGAACAAATGGTTTTGGATAGCACTTCCTTCACGGTCTCTTCTTCTCCTCTCTCAACATCAATTGCATCTTATTCTCAACATTTTTCTCCTCCTCTGCTCTTTCGCCCCTCACAGCTTCATCTACGACTTTTTTAAAGAGACAATGCCACTGCCTCGACCTTCGCCGCCCTTCTCTAAGCCCTTTAACAGATCTAGCCACTACCAATTTCTACGACCAGTCACCGTGGCCTTCGTCGTGCTCCTCCAAATATGATCAAATTTGGCCACCGCTGACTTGATACGACCAGTCGTCGTGGCCTCCGTCGTCCTCCTCAAGATTTGGCCACCACTGACTTGATATGAACCTGTCGATGTGGCCTCTGTCCTCCTCTTCTTCCAGATCTATGTGATACGAACCAACCATCGCTGCCTCAATCGACCTTTTGTCGTCAATCTCCCTTTGTCGGTGACATTGCTGAACTAAGAAATTTCTCAAAACAAGAAAATTTCTCAGTACAAGAAACTTCTCAGTTAAATTTTTTTTGCTATGAAATTTCTCAGTTAATTTATGAAAACGTTCTTGAAAAATCACCGAAAAATGAGGAGATTGGCTTTGGAGATCGCCAGAGAAACGGCACCGACGCTAGATAGAAAGAAGTCACCGGTGTTGTCGACGCTAGAGAAAGAATAAGAGCGGCAGATGTTAAGGTTTAGGGACTTTGACTGCTGCTATGGGCATTTTGGGCATACAGCCATAAAATAGGACCTAAATTTTAAAAAAATATAGTGTAAGACTAATTCTTCTACAAATTTTATGTATAGAATTTCTATTTAAAAACCTTTTAAATTTATTATCTTTCACTCTTATCTTTTTATTAAATAACTAATAAATTAATATTTTCTCTTCTTCATCACTTTTTTCTTTTTCTTTTTTTCCTTCATGATTCATCTTTCTCATATCTTCCGGTCTTCTTAGCTTTCTCGCTCTCTCCCTCTCATCTCTCTCACAATATATGTGAGAAGTTGCAACAAGAGTGGTAATGATAAGCTACCCATTGTATTATTTCGGCCTTATTGGACAGCTTGATTTTAAGACAAATTTTTTATTTAAAATCGTTTTAAGCTAAATAAATAAAAAAATTTGGTTGGTAAATCGTACGAGTAAATTTAAGACAAAAAACAACAAGCTAAAAAACTTAGCTTAAATTGACTTAAAGTGATTCAAAGTGGGTCGCAAGAGCGGAACTTGAAAAGTCTCACCTTCCATAGGAAGCCGAACTCCCTCCGTGCAATTGCCGCCTGTCCACCATCGTCGCGCTTCCTATCGCCATCCACTGTCACCGCCTATCGCCGCTCTCCCTGCGTCGCCGTCTACTATCGCCGCACTACCCATCGTTCCTCATCTGTTACTGCTCTGCTAGTTGTCCCCGAAGCTCACTGTCCTTCGTCACTCATAGGCCGTCGCCGTTCACCGGACATCGCTGCGCACTGCCCATTGTTCTTCCTCTGTTGCTACTTTGCTAGCCGTTTTTGCTCATTGCCTAATCTTGTGCAAGGTACGCTTTTATACTAATGGTTTTGAGTTATGAAAAATGCTAACCACCGCACAATAAGCGGTGGATAATTGGTTTATAATGTATAGATATCTGTGCAAAGTGCATTGATATTTATAAAAATAGTAAGTCCCACTTTCAAAAGTATATTAATATGTGAGAGGGGTTGAATATTGATCATGCACAGTTAGAGCTCACGTAAAGCATAATACGACATCACCGGAGCTCCCGGTCATCATTTTTTACCTCGTATAAAGTTGATCATAGTCGGCCCGAGCAAGACATGCTCGGGACATGCTAGACCCGAGCAGGACATGCCAGGCCTGAGCAAGACATACTAGGCTTGAGTAGGCCAAGCTCAAGAGGATGACAGCTATAAGGTTTCTCGTGGTCGGCCAAAGTAGGACATGCTTGACCTGACTAGGCCGAGCTCTAGAAGAGGTGGTCGAGCAACAGGTGTTGAAAGACCTCGAAAGCCGAGCTTGGGGCCCAATATATGGGTATCTATGTCCATGATACGTTTATCAAGAGTTGGCATTCATGATAAGAGGGCAGTAGCAGTTGAACTAATCTTAGAGTCTGAGTGTTAGGGAAGGTTGACCTACCCCAAACAGGGACTAGGGGCATGTGGGCCACTTGACATGATAAAGAGAACTTGTAGAAAAACGTGAAAGGGTGAAAGTTGTGACAAGTCACTATCAAGATGACAGTAGTGTCTTGATTAGAGAGAGGACAACCCGACCTGCTCGGGTCGAGTCGAATTCCTAAAACGGGTTAAGTATGTTTTCTCTTATAAATAGCAACAAACCAGAAAACAAAGGTATGCACTCTATTTTTATAAGCAGAAATTCTGTCAAATTGTTCTCTCAAGTTTTTTTTCTCTAAAATTTTGCCTGAGTTCATCATCGGAAGACTCACTGGTAATAGTCATTGGCGGCTATCTCACCCATTTCTTGTGCGGGCATACGTGTACGCGTTCTGAACTGTTCAGTCAGTTTGGACGGATATTGTAGATCCCAAACTTAATTCTCTATAATATTAAAAAAAATTGTCTTTGTTATTTTATTTACCACGCAGTAATTAGCATGAGCCTTGAGTTATTTCCTCTAATCAGTGATCACTCGGGACAGGAATTCTATTCAAGTCAAAATTCAATCATTTCTCCCCCATTACTTTAATATGTTTTCCACAAGAAGCAGAAATTATATTCTGTTGGAAATAATTTTCTTTGTTTTTGCTGTGTCATGGGTATGCTTGATGGAGAGTTAGGGAGGGGACCCAAGGGTGCGTCTGGTTTACTGTATTTGCACATTCTGATGCAGATATGGGCCTTTGTATATATTGTCAGGAAATAATTCTCAACACAACTGTTGAGAATCTACGTTCAAGCGCTTGGTTTGTTATCTTTTTAGCTACTTTTCGTCGGCAACCAAACGGAACAGTCACTTATTTGTCTTGCAGTTTTTTTGTATTAGTTTATTTGATGGGTGAGAATTTTATGAAAGTGAAGTGTAGTTTGCAGTTAATGGGATTTCCACTAAAGGCCGTACGATTTTGGATTTCAATTCTTTTCTAAGGCTTTGTTTGGCTCCAACTTAAACTCACGATTTTAGCCCTTTTGCTTAAATTTTCTAAAAAGACAACGGTTAGAACAATAACATTTTTTCTCCACATGATATCTTAAAAAAACTTTTTAACCAAATGAACTTTTTACCATTTAATTTGAAGTTAAAAAAGCAAAAAGTTTGACGTTAATCCAAGTTTGCAAACTAGGCCTAAATAGGTGAGGCGTTATGCATTTGTTGCAGAAATGCCAATAGGCCGTGATTGGTAATATTGATTTTTTTGCTAAAAATGTTAAAATTTTAAGATTGTTTTTTTAGCAAAAAAGTTAAAAAATTAAAATATTAAAAAGTTAAAAAGGTAAATTAAAACATAAATTTTTAAAATATTTTATTTAAATTTTTATTACTTTTAAAATACAATAATATTACTTATTCATAACTTATTTACTACTACTATTAACTATATATAATTATTAATATCAAATATATAAAAATATAAAATTGTCTATTTTAAATAAAAAATAAAAAAAATTAATTTTTTACTCAAATAACAAATTTAAAAAAAATAAATTAAAAATTAAATTACTAAATAATTTATTTTAAATTTAATTTATTTTTTTAATTAAAAATATAAAAATATAAAAAAATTAATTTTTAAGTTAGTTGTGAATTAGACCTGTATAGCCTTTGCGATGAAAATAAATAATTTGAAGATGTTGCCTGTGCTCAAACTGTACGTATGCTATTGCCGGGTAAAAGTGTAAGAGTGAATGTGTAGCACAAACCTATTTTGGTTCAAATAATTCCTTCAATATATAAGACTCAAAATGGCCTACTAGAACTGATTGGGAGCACCAGAATACTATAATAGTGTTTGGAAATTTTTTTATTAATAATTTTATTTATAAATTATAATTTTTTTTAAATATTTATAATTTTTATTATCATTTATAATTATTATTTTTTTTATATTTCAGTTACAAGTTATAATTTTTATCAAATACTCTTAATTTTTATCATAAAATATAATCTAAAACCTACTAATTTTAATAATGTCAAAAACTATTTATTAGAGATGATAGTAATTTGGGAAGCACCCTTTCATCCACCTCCTAATTTCACTAACTACTGCCATTTTATTTTTGGGTAAATTATATTGACGTTTCTTGAGATGTTGATTAAATACAGTTAATTTTATATTTTTAAATAAATTATATTGATTTTTTTTACAGGTTAAAATATTATTACATACTTATCCAAACTGTTAGGGTTCTGTCCATGACCGTTTGTATTCATAATTACAATTTTTTTTTATTTTCATTTTGCCCTTAAGCAGCCATCAAATTTGTGTTTTTTTTTTTATAAAATTTATAAAATAATAATTTTTCGATTTAAATTCGTCCGATTAATTTATCAACCATTGAAATTGTTTCCTAACGAGGGAGTTAAATTGTCAAAAGAGTGGTAAATATTATCGATTGAAAAATAATAGTGACCACTGTGATTACTGTGGGCATACCGTTAATAAAAATAAAAATTTATTAATGGTTGCGAGGGTCATGGACTGCAACTACTGGTACTGGCAGTGCTAGGTTCGGTGGTGGCGTGGTGGTTGTGACGGTGATGGAGTCAAGTTATGGCGCTGTGTGTGTTGATATATATATATATATATATATATATATATGGTGGTGGCAGCATGGCCTGAGAGAGAGAGAGAGATAGAGATACAACATGGGGGGAAGAGAGGCTTCACAACGCTCCTGTCACGCCGACCCCCACGAGACCACCACCCACAGGCGCTGCCCATCGGTAACGACGACACCCCATCGCCGCCCCTAGCTTCGACGACTACGACCCGACGCCGGCATCGGCCAACCGCTGGTCTTTCCTTCTTTCTCTTTCTCCCCTCTCTCTCTCTCTCTCTTGGATCACTACCACGCCATCACTCACCTCCCGTCCGATACCGAGACGAGAAATTGGAACGAATAGAGAGGAATGGTGTTAGGGTTTGGCTGAATCAGCTAGGGTTAGAGCGGTACGCGCCAGTTTTCGAGATTTACGAAGTGGACGACGAGGTTTCGCCATGGGGAGGGAGAGATACAACATGAGGGGGAGAGAGAGAGAGACATAGCAGAGAGAGATGTGGAGAGAATGGGAGAGGGTTCATATATATGTAGGGAGAGAGAGAGAGAGAGAGAGAGAGACCGAGACATAGAGAGAGGGGTGAAGAGAGAGTCTAGTGGTTGCTGGAGTTGGGGTCGCCGGAGCAGAGGTGTGGCGCCGGCGTCGATGCAGCGGCAGTGGGTGGTTGGTGGCACAGGTGGCCGCGGCTATGGGTGGCGCCGAGTCATGGTGGCACGGCTGTCTTCTTCTTCGTTGATGCTGCTTCTGTCGCCAAGCTTATGTGAAATAAGGAGTGACTGTATCCGAGGGTTTTTAGTCACTTTAGTTTCTCCGTTAACGCACGGAAATTAGTATAATTTGTTTAAAAAAATAAAATTATTTGTATTTGAACGAAATATTATGATATGTTAGTGTAATTTATTTTTTATTTTTTTATAATTTTTATACATTTTTAAAGTGTTGAGGCCCATTAAGACCCTGATTGGCATTTATTTTTAATTTTTTAGTTAAAAAAATAAAAAAATTAATTTTACTCGTTTGGTAAAAAAATAAAAATATTAAAATATTAAAATATTAAATTAAAATAAAAAATTTTAAAATATTCAAATCAAACTTTCATAATTTTTAAAGTACAATAATACTCTTTATTCATAATTTATTTACTATAATTACTGACTATATATAATTATTAATATAAAAAAAATTAAGATCCATTCAAAATTCAGGCACGGGTACAAAGTCCTACCCTGAGCTCAATACTCCTAAGACTTAAGCTGAGCTGCGAACAAAAAAAACTCGAGCTAACCTAAAAAGTTGACAAGAACTAAACAGGTCCAAATCAGATTTAACCCTTCCAAAACACGGCGGATTGGAATCACGCCAAAATTACATGTCCAGGTTAGGTTTAATCCTTTCATTAATTTTTTACCAATACAACAATAATTGCACATTCATGGCTAAGGGTCCCAGCATTGTTATTTGCTACAAACACCAATGATCTTCGTAAACAAGATTTAAACTTCGGTAATTCAAAGGTTTTTGAAATGGAATCTAAAAAATTATTTCAAACTTAAAATAAAGAGTTTAAATTTAAATTTAAATTTAAATTATTAATTTTAAATTTTAAATTTTAAATAAATTTTTAAAAATATTGTTTAAATTTATAGTATTATTGTTTAAACTTTTTTTTGTTTGTGGATTTTCATGTTCTATTCCGTCCCCTCCCCTCTCTCCCCTCCAGTAACAACCCACCCCTTTGTCAACTTGAAGCTCCTGCTTCAAAGTTCGCTCTTCCCCTTTCTCTTTTTCCTTCTGCTCCTGTAAATTTAATTTTTCAGAGAGAGAGAGAGAGAGAAATATAGAGAGAGAAAGAGATGCATTCTTATACGAAGGATGGAGCTCCCTTTGTGGCCATGGTGATTGTGATGTGCGGCGAGATGGCTATACTTACGCTCGGCAAAGCAGCACTCAACAGCGGCATCAACAACTTCGTTTTCGTCGTCTACTGCAACGCCCTCGGCACCCTTTTTCTTCTTCCCTTTTTCGTTTTCCATCGTTACAGGTTTATTTTCTTACATACTAGGCTAATTATTATTATTATTATTTTTGTAAAGTTATCGTTGATTAAGAAGAAAGAAGGGAAAAGGCGTAGATTTTGAAGGGAAAAAAAAAAACGATGAATCGGCTTCGTTTACATCTTAGTGATGCGTTTATCTTATAATATTATGTATATATACATCGAATCATTTCAGAATTTCATGTTAATTTCTGGATGTCAGAATCAGTACTGATCAACAAATTAAATTATTTTGTGCAGAAGCAAGTCGCCTCCGATTTCCTTCTCTCTCCTCTGCAAATTGTTCTTCCAAGCCCTGCTCGGGTAACGTATCGAACTATGATGAGAATCAAAGCGCAACGAGATTGATTGATTCCGATTTATCGGCTTTAATTGACAGGGACGACTAATTAATTAGTAGTATTGAAGAAGAAATTTGGTTTGATTTGTTGCAGGAAGTGTTTGATGCAGATCGCCGGATATCCGGGGCTGAACTACAGCTCTCCAACTCTGGCATCAGCGATAAGCAACCTCGTTCCTGCGTTCACTTTCTTGCTTGCCATCATTTTCAGGTTGAATCTCTTGTGCTTGGTAACGAGTTCTGTTTACTTGTTGGGGCTGTTGGCCAAAAGTTACTGTTACTGATTTTTAATTTATTATTATTAATTTTAATTATAAATTATAAAAAAAATTTATATACACAGTTATAATTAATAATTTTTTTATATATAAATTATAATATTTATTAAATATTTACAATTTTTATTATAAAGTACGATATATAACCTATCAGTTTTAATAGTGTAAAAGATCACTATTATTTTTCTCTCTCTTCAGATTTTAAATATAAATTATTACGTACCATATTTATTAAATTTTTTTTAGCATCATAAGTTTTTTTTCTCTTTAACGAGGATGTTTGAAAAAATTATTGTTATTAATTTTTAATTTTTTATTATTAATTTTAATTATATGTTATAAATTTTTTTAAAAACTAATAAATTTTGTTATAATTTTTAATTATTTTTTTATTTTAATAATAAAATATAATTTTTATTAAATATTTATAATTTTTATTATAAATTATATTTTATAAAATATTAATTTTAGTAATGCTAAATACAGTCATGATGATTTGATGACTGTATTACTAATGCTGATGCATCTTTTAAAATACCACGATAGAAAATAATGAACACGTTTTCGTTTTTATTTGCAAAATAATAAAAATAAATTTATGTACTTAATAAATATGAGGTTTCATATAAAAACAAAAACAAAAAAGCAACGGACATGTTGCGTGGGGGGAGCTCGACTGACCTGAGCAGCTAAAGAATAAAAACAAAAACAAATTTCCGATTGTTTGGTAGCATTTTTTTTCTTTCCCTTTTTGTTTTTTGTAAAAAAAATTAAGTTGGAGTTGAAAACAATTGTTTTCCTTTTTAAAAAATAGAATAAGTTTTTAAACAGTTTTTAAAAGAAGAGTTTAATTGACAATTAGTTTAAAAGTTATTTTTTAAATTTTTTTAAATATTTTTAGTTAAAAAAAATTAAATTAAATTTAAAATAAATTATTTGGTAAATGAATTTTTAAATTATTTTTTTTAAAATTAGTTATTTGGGTAAAAATTTTTGTTTTTGTTTTTTGTCTTTTGTTCAAAATAGATAATTTTTTATCTTTTTATATATATTTGATATCAATAATTTTATATAATTGTTAGTGGTTGTAAATAATTTATGAATAAAAAGTATTATTATATTTTAAAAATAGTAGAAATTTAAATAAAATATTATAAAAACTTATTTTTTAATTTGATTTTTTAATTTTTAAATTATTTTATTAACCTTAATTTTTTAGTATTTTTAGCTAAATAGTCAAAAAAAAAAAAAAATTAAAATTAAAATGGACAGTCAAGCCTAAGTATTTTCCACTACTTTTAAATCTCTATTACCTCCAGCACCACATTCTCAATCTATTCAAACTCACTCCGAGTCAAAATCTTTGCAACGCATTGTACAAAACTTAATTAAGTATAAAATTAGCTTTTAAATTAATACATTACAAAAAAAAAAAGAAGAAGTAAGAAATCTATCGATTCTCTTCTATCCACTCCCTAACCATGCTCCCCTCCCTCTTGTAACTCACTCCATCGACCAGATCCGGCAACCCTCTTCTCACTAATAATTTCTCCAGCCACTAACTCTCCCACCATACTCTCACCGGAAATCCCTCTGTCCACTCACTCATCTTTGGCCTTATTTGAGATCTAAGAAAAATATTGACATTTTTTAAAAATCTTAATTGTTATGCTGATTTGTTTGGGTTAATATTTTTGTACCGTTTTTAAGGTAATTAAAAAAATAAATTTTTTTTTTTTAATATTTACTTTTTAAAATTATTTAAATACTCTAATTTTTTTATTCTTTTTTTTAATAAGCTAAATTTTAAAAAAATCAAGTTTAAAAGTTATATTAAACAGGCACTTCATCTATTTTTCTAAATTAAGTTTTCATATTAATAACATATGTACGTACTAAATATATTTTCTTATTTTTAATTTCTTAAAATAAATAAATAAATGAAAAGATGTTTTTTTTATAAATTTCTCAATACGAAAGATAAAAATCTGACAACGTTGAACACTTGAAAGTTTGAAAAGAAAACTAAAGCAAAAAAATCCATCAAAACCTAGGTGAGTAGGACTTGGAAATACCTAGCAACCAGCATCAACTAGAGGGGTGGCCGGTGGGCCCTAGTGATCAGTTATGTTCATTGATGGACATGACTGGTTTCAGTTACGTACGAAAATTTATATATTAGAATAAATATTTTGATGTGATATTTATATAAATATTAAAATTTTAATTTTTGTTTATTCGTAATGCTTTTTATATAAAAAAAATATTTATAAATATTAATTTTTTTATTAATTTAATAAAAAAATAATTTAATTTTTATTTTTAATATCTTTTTATTTTTATTTTATCTCCATAACTCCATACTTTTTATTACTCAAATAATCAACTTTTAAAGAGTCTCTGAAAGGTGAATTTGGTTGGTGAATGTTTAATAAATATGTTATTTTGTAATTAAAATAAAAAATAAATTAATTATAATTTATAATAAAAATTATAAGTGTTTAGAAATAATAATTATTTATTATTAAAATTAATAATAAAAATTAAATTCTAATTTTGGCAAACACAGCATAGAGGGGTTATGAATGGTTCCGTGGTCTGTGCCAAATGAGGGTCGGTGCTGTGCTTAAATAGTGCTGTATTGTTAAGTATAGTATTTTTTTTAAATATGTTTGATTATGATAGGATGCGTTCATTACACATAATTACAAAAAAATTTATTATTTATGTAAAAAATTAAGTTGATTCGATATTTATAGTTAATTATAGTTAATTGATTAAATAATTTTTGTTTAATAATTTTTTTAAAATTATAATTTTTATTTATTTATTTATAAATATTATTATGTAATCATTTAGCTACAATTATTGCATCCATCTAAATTTTTATATAAAAAACAAACTTAATAAACTCTACATAATAAACGAGTCAAGTCATGATTGGTTCCATTTTTGTTTGGGACTCTTCATTAGCTCTTTAATGGTGCAAAATTGTGGGAAAATAAAATGGGATTGAAACCCAAACCCAAGTCACCTGTCGACCCCCAAAAAGAAAATACCCATCGCGAGACACTAGCCGCATGGCGGTTTATATGCGTTCACCGCTGCCGTTTGCCACCCTACTAAGGAACGCAAGGTGACAAACCCAATCTTGACAAAGATCCTGCCGAATCTGTACAACCAATATAAAATCACATGTCGAAATTTAGAAAATTGTTAAATATTTTTTGAGTACCGAGGGTATAAGAAAAACCCATGGCCTGTTCGGGATCTGTCTGTAGGTTTGGCCCGGTCAAGGCTCGAGCCCGGTTCAAGCATGTAGCTCCCAATCTCAGGAATGGGCCCTCCGAAGTTCGTAGGCCAGCCTGAGGCCAAGTCCGCCCACTCGGCCTGTCCAGAAAAATTATTTCAATTATATTTTATTATTTTAATTGTTCAAAATTATTGTATTTAATTGTTAATCTTATAAATTATAATAAATTAATAAACTTATAATATTATAAACTATAAATTTATCAATTAATAATAAATTTATAGTAAACTAATAAATAAATAAAATATAAACTTATATAATAAACTAATAAGTTATAAACTTATACTAAATAATTAATTAGTCAATTAATAATAATATATTATAAATATATAATTATATAAACTATGATAAAATAGTTTAATAACTGATAAACTAGTCAATTTACTATAAACTAATAAGTTTACTATAAACGAATAAGTTTATAGTTTATAATTTAATAACTAATAAAATAATATTTATATAATATAATAAATTTTAAGTTTATAATTTTTATATTAATATATTAATTACTACTAATAAAGTAGTAAATTAATATTATATTGTAAATTTATAAGCTAAATAACTATAAAAGTAATAAAAATACAAATTAAACAAAAAAAAATTCAAAAAAATTAAGATCCGCCCAAAGCCTCTGGCCTCGAGGTCCTAATCCGAGCCTAGTACCTCTAGGACTTGAGTTGACCCCTAGACAAAAAGGCCAGGCCCGGCCCAGTTCAAAAATTTGGTGGGAGCCTAGCGAGCCCGGGCCGATCTTGATCCGCCCGAATCATGGCCCAACCCAGCCAAACCGGGCCACAATTTCGTGCACATTGAGTACCAAGTAACATTATTCATACAAATTTAATAAATTGTTCTTTGTCTTTCCTCTAATCATATTTAAACTAAGTTTTTACCTCAATCAATTGGGACAGGGACAGCTGGACTTGGGAATTGGGAATTGGAGAAAAAATGAAAATTGTGCATCATGTAGTTGACGGCTAATACGTTAAAAAATTTATTAAATTTCAATAAACATGAATCTCTGTTTTTCATCTATTGGGTAAATTATTTTTTGTTATATCATTACGAAGCCACTACCGAATAATTACTCAAAATGCTCATTCTGACCAAACATCAATAGTGTATGACCCACAAGCTTCTCCTTTAAACAAAAAAGGAAAACTATTACTGTCAATGTAATTTTTAAAATTTTTATTTTTTAGGATGGAGAAGATAGACATAAAGAGCTTCAGTGGTCAAGCCAAGATTTTGGGCACCACAATAGCAATTTCAGGAGCGCTGGTAGTGACTCTTTACAAAGGACCATCAATTCTGTCGGGTCCATCATCTGCAAATTTAACTCACAAGTTTTCTGTTTCGGATCAATCACGATGGGTCCTTGGAGCCGCATTCCTTGTCGTCTCATACCTTTTCTCCGCCATCGGTAACATTGTTCAGGTGAGAATTCCACACACACGCACACAAAAAAAATAAAAAAAAAACACACTAAAAATTCTTATTATAAGCAAGTCAAAGTTTGGAATTAAACGTTAATTTCTTCACGCAGACGGCAGTTGTTAACGAGTACCCAGACAGAGTGACCGTGGTCTTTGTTTACAACTTCTTTGGTGCTATTCAATGTGCAATTTTCACTCTCATTACTGAAAGGAACCCAGAAGCTTGGACGCTTCACTCTGGCATTGAGATTTTTGCTATTTTGTATACAGTAAGATAACTGCGAACCCGATTATTTTATTTTATTTTAATATTTTTTTTGTTGCTTTCTAATTATGGTTGGGTGTTTTTCGTCTTAGGCAATTCATATCACTGTGTTTTTGGACAATGTTATTGCATGGTGCCTCCTTGAGAAGGGTCCACTCTATGTCGTCATGTTCAGGCCTTTGGGAATAGCCATTGTACAGGTCATGGGGGTCATTTTCCTTGGTGAAACGCTTTATCTTGGCAGGTACAGATCACTCTCCTCCTCTTTGTCCTAATCCATTCTATATTAGCATGACCAAAAAACCCTTTAAGAAGGAGCTCACTGAGCTTAAAGGGCTTTAGGGATGACTTGGTTCTTAAACCCTTTATTTGATTAAGATTTAGCAATAAATTAAGAAGAAGCTCCCCGATCTCAATAAACAGCTTTTAGTTCCTTGATCAAATGATTCATTGGACACTTGATCTAGAGCTACTCTTCTTCTGAGCATTGAAACATAGTTGAGCTTGCTTTCGTACGCTAGGCTGCTTGCTTGAATCTCCACCAATTCCCAAAGCTTAACTTGGCTCTAACACACTTGGCGGTGGCTGCCAGTTTTCAAATGTCTTGACTTTCTCTTTAGTCCATCTGGATACTCCACTATGCTCAATAATATGGCCAAAGAAAGTGCTACGTTCGTGGATCCCATCTCTAATTAATCACGGTTTGTCCTAACGTTTGTGCAGTGTCATTGGTGCAATTATAATTGCTGCTGGATTTTACGCGGTAATGCACGGACAGGTGGACGGGGAAGACATTGTTGTGAAGGAAGTTTGTAAATTAGAACCATCAATTGATGATAAAACCCCTCTGTTACAGAACTATACAGGTGTGGCAGAGGAGGCAGTATGACTCATTCTTTTAAACTTACTGAGTCATGGGTAACTGATGTATGTAGTATTATTTTTTGTTTTGTTTTTTTATTTTATTTTATTTTTTGTGCTGTGATATATTTCAAGCATATTCAGCTCAGTTGTTTAATGCCATGTAATTTATATTTATATAGGAAAATGGTAGCTATTGTTTAATGGGCGGTAGATAAAGGTATATAATGTATAGATATTTGTGTAAAATGTATTGATATTTGTAAAAATAATAAATTCTATTTATAAAAATATATTGATATTGAAAAAAAATTATCTTTATTAATCTATTAACTAGCATGACCCATTTATATATTGTTATATTAATTGGTTAGCTGATAATACGTTCTCAAGTTGTGATTGACAAAAAGTTGCTAACCACAGAATTAACATATGATTTTAATTATTTTTTTCACATGGTGCGATCATTCAAAAAGACATGATCTTTAGAAAATCAAATCTCATCCCACAAACAGTTAATATAAATAGTACAGGGGTAGTATTAGTTATTTATTTACTTATTTTGATAGAGGAGTTTCAAGGCAAGGCAATAGCCCGAAGATGAAGACTCGAACCTGTGACCTCATGAACCTCTTAACGGAGCCCAGACCATTTGGCCTGTATAACAGGTCAATTTTTGACGTTTCACAATTGTTAAGGTGTCCTTTGATAATATTTATGTTTTTTATTTTTTATTTTTGTTTATAAATTTTTTATAAACTGGAAACCAAAACATGTTTGTCAATTATTTTTGTTTTTAAAAAATTATAAATAATTTTCAAAATTTATAAAATTTTAAGAAATAAAAAAAATATATTTTTACTTGTTTTGTAAATAAATTTTTATTGAATTCATTCGTAAATCTTTAATTATCACTTTTTAAACATTTATGTTACTAAATATGATTTTATTTTTATTTTTTTATAAATATAAATAAAAATATATTTTTTATTTTTTATAAATAAAAAATAAATATATGTAAACGTTACTAAACGATCGTAAACAAATGTGAAGTAAAACGAAACATTATAAGATTGTAAAACCTTGATTATGCATGCATGGGTTACCAGATTAAGTTCATTAAATATGTTTATAATTGGAGAAAGACAATGATCTGTGCTGAGTGAAGATCTACTTAGCGTTCTTAGCCCAATACCAGGTTAATCAAACCGTTTATTGTCACGCCCCGACTCTAACGGCGTGATTCCCACATGGTATTCCAATTTTATAGGATAACAGTGGAAATTTTTTTTAAAGAAAATTATTTGAATTAATTTATTATAAAAAAATTTTCTTTCCAAATGAACAAAAAATATTCTTAGTGTAAATAGTAAAAATTTTGGCAGAACTTTTCTTATTTTTTGGACATTTTTAAATTATCTGTATACTTGTATTATTTAAAAGATAATAAATATTCAGGATCAGCGTGAATTGCAACTCACAATCACAATTTTAAATAGTTGAATATCATGTTCTCCGGTAAACATATTTTTTAATCACTTTTGAATTTACCCAATTACTTAACATGCATTTTCATCTCATCCATTTTAATCTACTTGAATAAGAAGACATCAAATTCCAAAGTGTTTCTAAAAAATGTTCCATAGAAATTCATACAATCTTTGCATACATCAAGTCTACAATTGAACAAAAATCACCACTTGATGTCAAAAGCTTAAGAAAAATATTCAAATGTATCTTAATTCTTCTTCTGTTCACTTGGACCTGAAAGCTCGTAAAAAAAGACTAACTAAAGTGTAATATATGACTTGTGAAGTGTAGTGATAAATGCAACAATACAACTATATAAAAAGTTTGTCATAATTATTTTAATTCACTCACCTCTATATAAATATTATTTATATGTATATTTATTTATTTTATTTGCCACACTTCTTTTTTTTTAAAACTCATTTATCACATATACCATACTTTCTTTATTTCAATTGCTTTATTTTATTTTATTTTTCATTTATCTCACTTATCAGATATAGAACTGACGTCAAGTGGAGTTTATATTGGGTAATAGATAGCTTTATAACTCACCACGACAACTACCAGTTCATTTTACAAGGGTTAACCTAAGGGAACACGGTACCCAGCTTGTGCAAGTTTTCGGTCTTTCACCACAGAATTAGTTAAGTCCAATTTAATCACATCAATCATTCATCGGTTCAATACCCATGTTCTCATTCCTTATCCATGTTTCTCATTTTATTCACTTTCAATTCGGTGCCATAAGATCTCATTTGTTGTTCCACGTGTAGAGATTTACTCCCAAGTTATCAATTAAATTTCAATTTGGATCAACAATCATTAAGTTCTAATCAAGCACTTAATGATTTAATATGGTTACATTTCTCTTGAGTTAGGAACCAAATAGCCAACATGTGAATAGAATTAAATTCTATACTCAGAATATTAATAATAGTAATAATAATAATAATAATAATAATAATAATAATAAATAAGTAAATAAATCAACTTTCAAGAGTTAGATCACTAATTTATCATGTTTAAGGATCTCAAATTTTAATCATTTCTTTGATATCCAAATTCAATTATAAAATTCAAGATTCACTTTCTCAATTACAAAACATTCAATGATACTATTATATCCTCCATGTTTCAATCACACTAGATTTTTTTTTAAATTTTACTCAAGGTCTTCAAAATCATCACAATTCAAACAAAGTACTTATATTTCCATGAAATGAAACCAACCCCATTAGTTAGGATTTTATGCAAATAACTTTTTAAAATTTTAAATTTTCTCATCAAAGAGAGGTTTCATTCAAATCTCATAAAAATTTTATAAATTCAACCCAAATCAATGTAAAACACTTAAGTTAGTTTAGATCCTACTCGAGAGTTGAGATTACGTCTAAAAATCACCCAAATTTTCTTCTCCTAGGGTTTCGGTAAATGAGGCCTTTGATGTTTTCAATTAATTTTTTTTTATTAGCTTCAAGCCTTCACTTGCTAAGTAAGCCTCACTCTCATGTTTGTCATTTTCACCAGGCCTCTAACGTCACCTAATAGAGGAGAAACAATGGCTTGGATCAAAACTAGAGAGAAATATAGCAAAAGAATGGAAAGAAGGTACCGACTGGAAATATGAAGGGAATAGATTTTTAGCTTTTTAAATTTTCTTCCCAACCTCATAAATCATCTAGATATTCGCCGTTTTTATCAATTTCTCAAAAGAAAAAAGAAAGAGAAATCAAAGAAGAGGAAAATTTGATCGCACTGAACAGGGAAGAGTTTCGGTTAATTAATATGATGCTCCTTGATGCTTCGTGGTCTCCCTCAATAGCCCCTAATCTGAGATTATTCCCATAAATTTTAGAGAAATTGCATCAATGAAGGAGATTGAGGCATAGAAAAGAAAAAAAAAACACAGAATGAAAGAAAGAGGAAACGAGAAGAAGAATGAGGGGCTGTTTAATGAGGGGCTGTTTGCTGCTGCTGAGGCTCGAAATCTACTGAATATGGGCTATTTTGCTTTCTCCTAGAGTGTTTAACCCAAGATGGAAACGAGAAGAAGAATGAAGGGAGGGAATGAGGCGCTGGAAACAAGATGGAAGCAAGATAGAACAGGGGCTTCTCGGAACTACCTGATATCGCCGAACAGGGAGATGGTTTGATACAGCTCGAGAAATACTTGCTACAGAATAAAAAAAAAAATAGCGTTCCCCCAAGGCTGTTAGCTACGAATTGGAACTAAGTTGCTCTCTTTTTTTAGAGTGTTCTCCCAGGTTCTCGGATGTTCAATGCCAAGGAAATGAAAAGAACAAGAAAGGGTTGTTTGGCGCCGAACAGGAATGGTCTTGGGTTGTGGTGTTCTATTATAATTTTTTTTTAAATTTCCAAGTTTATTCTTGTTGGAATCTGTAAATTTCATTGGCCATTGAAATTCAGATTTCAATAGCAGATTCAATTACAATTGGATTGGCCATTTCAATTGCAATTG